>JBBPOJ010000112.1:0-43978 GCA_038091395.1 Leccinum rimulosum
ACCTTATCATGGGCCGCGTGTTGGAAGTATGAAAGTGTTTTTATGCACCAAGTGTCACCTAGTAGGTCGCCTCGCCTTCCCAGCAACGCGGTCCCGTCGACCAAGACGCAAATCTTGGAGCATACGACCACGAGGTGTCGATCCCCCATACCCATTACCTCGGATCCCCCTTTCTCACACCACCATATATTCGTCTCAGTAGTGGCGGCGCCATCCGGGGCTACTGCCTCCGAGTCCACGTCGCCGGGTCGGACGCAACACCCGCCAATCTTTATCCGACACGGAACACACATGTGTGCTATCCTCTCAATTGGCCCAAATAAATAGGTCTCTTACCCGAGGACAGGTCCATCATCCATCATACTGGACCACCGATCTGCCAACTTGAACGTTTTGGTCGACGACAGACGTATGTACACGGCGAAACACCTTTTGGGATGACACAAGATCAACTCGAGGAGTTGACATAGTATTCAGCAGAACGAAAACTTTCCCCGCCAAAATAAATTTCCGAGTCTTGGCGAATGGGCCTTTCAGCTTAGCCTTTGCCGTGGTTCGCAGAACGGAACCTAATGTGTTTCTATTTCCACCGTCGTCCGCTCTCCTGCCTAGTGCCAACGCATATATATGCACGGATCCACCGGTCATGCTCGCTTAGCGTCCTTCTTGTCACTAATATCGACGATTTCGAACGCACGCCGTTCTCCTCATGCTGGTCATTCAGAACACCCGCTCGATTCACGCTGGCCAGGATCGTACTAGTACATTCTGCCTGAAAGCGGTAAACATACTCTCAGTCGCAGAGCGGATTGACGGGCACCTCGTCTAGTTTGGTGCGAGCAGTACCAGTACTGACATTATTCGACGCCTCTGGTGTGCTTCGAAGTGCGCTAGATCGCGTCACTCGCGCGGAGATGAAAGCCCAAACACACGACCGAAGACATGCTTGAAATACAGTATTGCTGCTCAAGCACACGAGGTCATTAATCCTGCGGGATGCCGAGATAAGTGCATCATTGGCGGTTTGAAGACTACGACGGACATTAGATCGCATATATGTACTGACTTAACACCCTAGAAAAACATGTACGATCCCAGAGAGCATGCAAAGGGAAAAGAAAAAAAGAACTACTGACAGCGAGTTGCAACGTTACGATGCGACAAGGAAAGCGATAGAAAGTACGCGAGAGAGAAATACGTCCGCACAGATCCATCCATCCGTATGCATCCATCCCGAACGCATGTGTGCGCATCCGCACGCCCCTTGGTCACGACACCGCGACGACCCGGAGGTCGTCCCATGCACACGCACACGCTCAAGATCGCCCCGAGCGTTAACAGATTATACAACCCGTACAACATCTAGCACGTCTTGCCTCGCCTTCTGAATCCCGCTCGGTGTCCCTTCCTCTGGCACCAACATTGACGCCGGCTGTCGAGAGTCGTCTCGTGATAGCAACGCTCAGTCTCTTCTTTTTGCTCAGCGCGGGGTCGTCTGAAGGGAGTGCATAAGGACGGATGGAGAGGTGGACGATCGTTGGGGCACTGGGTTCGGAGGGGAGCGAGGTCGGGAATCCGACGCCTGTCCAAAGTCAATCAGCGCGGGAGAAACAGGAAAAAGATAAAGGGGGAAAAGACGGACGGAGAAGGGTATCATCGTCCTGAAGAATCTTCCCCAGATAGAGAATCCGGTAATAGGACGGTGCGGGGGGGCGTTCGTCTTGCCAGTCTAGAGTGGTGTGGGAAGGGGAGGAATGGAGAATGAGCATAAACAGGGCCGATCATCGCGCAGTCGGAGCGGAAATGACGACAGACCTCCATCACGCGCAGGCCACACGTTCCACACCAGCTCCTTGACCCGTCCAACTGTTGTCTCTGGCTCAAATGTCTGCGTCTTGCGCTGCCCCGACACCAGCAGGAATGTCAGTGACACTTGGGGCGTCTGGGGGATCGTCTCCTCCCCACTATGAGGCTGTGCCCCGTTTGTAGAGCCTTCCACAGGCGGGAATGGAGCAGTGCCAGCAGGCTGTGATACGGCATCGGCATCATCGCTTACAGCGACGGGCGCTGTTTGAAACGCAGCGGGGAGAGGAGGCAGTGGTGGGTAGGCCGGCGAAGGTAGCGAGTCCACGTCGACCCTCGTATACGACGTGCGCGCGCTTGCAGACATGTAGGGACCATACTTGGCGCTCGCGAGGTCGCTGTGCGACCCGTGTGCTGACGACGGTCGATTGGGTTGTGGAGCGTACACATACGTGAGGGGTTGGCCTGAACTGCCGAATGTGCTGCCTTGCGACGTGAAGGGTCTCACGACGTTGTCTGCCAGGGGTGGGCTGGCGAACGTTCTTGGTAGCGGTGGAGTTTGTGGAGGAGGTAGACTGGAGCCCTCGACGAGTGGGTCTGTGCTCATCGTGCACAAGTCGTGGGCCGTGAGCAAGAAATGAGGAGGAAGGGAAAAGGGGGGGCTAAAACGGTTACGCTCGCGGCGATGCGAACACAGCTCGAGAGAGGAGAGATGCAACGGTGCACGGGTGAACTTGAGAGGTATTTTGATTATCTCCCGCGCACGGCAGAGTCCGGTTGGTAGGCGGTGAGCTCGACTTGTTCAGTGTGAGTCCTAATAAACCCCGCACTATGGGAAATACTAGTAATAGAGGGGTCACTTTCCAACGACTCCACAAGTGTGAAGTGTTAATAAACGACTACCAACCTTGACGACCTTGACGTCGGCTGCTAAGCGCGTTGGCTCCGCCGTGTCAGATAGATTGATGATCAGTTGATTCCGAGAATCGAATCCGTTCGCTTATTACTTGTGATGAGTTCAGACCGCATCGACTCATTTGTTTAGTTGCCGTCCACTCCGTAGTACTAGACTCCTAACCCTCTTTGTACGGTCCATTTGGACTGAAACATATCAATCCTCATTTGATCTTCCATTGGCCACTGGGCGCAATGCTCAGCAGCTTGTGTTGTTCGCTCCATCCTTAGTAGGAACGGCACAAATGTGTTGTACATCTCAGATCTCGGCATGTGCAATCAGCGTCATGCCCTACTAGCTCCTCCGAGTCGAATTGTTTCTCCAGTTACATTGGGTGCTGACGATACCCGTCATAAGTCACTCGATCGGAGGCACGGAAAACACCGCATTCGCATCAAGCCCCGCGCATCACACCTTTCCCGAACCCCGAGTCCTCAAACGGCCAGACGAACAGGTCCGGTAACCAGTTTCCCTAATATAACTGTCCTATGATATGTTATATATATAGTATAGATGTCTAGAGCAACGATCTGTCAGCACGATCCATCCCAGGTAAACGCAGCAACATCGAACCCCGAGGAGAAAGAAAACCACTATACATTCCGAGAGAGGGCCCACTTTTTCCGCTACCACCACGGATGACAGTCACCTCCATCCCACTCCCAGACACGGTCATTGTCGCCAACAACCATCACAGCCTTTTGCATCCACGCCCCGTCATAGATCTTTTCTATCCACCATTTCACCACGGGATGTCTCATACACCACTTGAAATAAGTGTAGAACCTGTGATGGAGGAAAAGGACATTTAAAAATACAATCAAGCCTGACGACCAACAGGCAAGGCAGGGCGTCATCACAAAGAAATATCACACGCACCGCCAGTCATAGCCAACGATGACACGCGGATTGGCAAAGATTCGTTGCAAGTTGAACAGGCGCCTAAAGTCGTATGGCAACAAGAAAGACTCTGACGAGAAGCATTCTCCGTCAGCAGACGTACGGAAACGAAGAGGTGGTGTCAATGCGGGGCTTGGACCCAGTAATAACGGGTCGTGGGCGGCTGGGTGAGTAGTGGGGAGCTCAAATGGCAATGGGGAGCTTGAGAGGGTTCGGTTAGATCGTAGATGGATGGGAAGGACGGGGTCAGCCTTGAAGACAACGATGCCATTCCAACAAGTGAACACTGGAACCGGAGACTCGTTCTTCATTGCTTCGTAGTCTTCCATTTCAAAGAAGTAGGGCCATCTGATAGGGGTGTTCCTCGTCTCTCTTTGCACAGCAGGAAAATACCGAGAACACGCACATTCCACTGGTCAGTTTTCCTAATTTGTCACGCAATACCCACATATCGTACGCCCTTGATAGCATCATATCAATGTACTGGATGGGCAGAGCAGACTATTCTTGGACTTACCCGAAATGACCGAAATCGAGTCCGCACGCCATGTCATACTCTCCGTCAGCCGTCTTGAGGAGCTCGACAATTGTTTCCGGCTCGATATAGATATCGTTGGAGAACAAGACCTTGTCATAACCGCCGTTCTCCAGCAAGGGTTCGAGGGCGCGGTTCCGAAGAGCAGAAAGGAAAGAAATCCGATTATTTCCGTTCATATCATCTGGCTTCGTGATCGCTTCGTCTCGCACCAAAATACGATTGGGTACATCCATGGCAGCCAATCTGTCGCCGAGCTTTTGGAGGAGTGCTGGTGATTGGTCACCGCTTCCGCTCTCGAGGATGGAGACAAAGACGTTGTCCGCTCCAATATAATGGATAGCTTTGATCAGGCTGTCTGACCAATAGGGTATGACGCGTTCGTTATTTGAAAACATGGCGGCTATGAATATCTTTTCTAGACTCGGTGATCAAATAAAATCCCGGATGCGGTGTCGGCAAGCCGTATTCACCTTGGTTTGCATACCCAGCCCTGTTCGGATGCGCAATGGCTTTCTCGATCAGCGGGAGATACCGCACGTCGCCGGGGTGCTGGTAGTGCAGACCGAGCCAGAGGCTTGAGCTAAATATGATCAGCCAAAAAACGAGATGCAAAAGTGAGGGAGTCGAAGAGTGGTGACGGGGCGTGTGATGTTGGCAACGGGACTGTCTTGGAGAACCTGCGTCGCCGTGCTCGAAATCGGCGGTCCAGGTAGATCCTTCATCGGTCCTTGTGTCTGACGAGTCTCTGTCCTCGGAGGATCTGGGTTCGCTGCGGGGTATCAATAAATAGCCTTGCAAGGATCCCAAGCGTGAACTGAGTCTATGGCGCCCATAGCGGGCGAGCAGCAGGCGATGTGCGGAGATATGCAGGAGATGAAGCAAGGAGAAAGCGGGCACCACAAACAAGGACAAGAGTAAGAGACGCCAACTAAGCGGGAATGCGGGTTTCCAGATCGATCCGAGGACGAAGTAAAGGCTGGTGAACGTGTACTCTGCGATGGAGCACAAGATGCAGAGGACGGCGAGAGAGAGGACGCCGGGGTAGAAGACGGCTTTGAGGATAAGCCGAATAAGGAGCTTGTTATTGCGAGCGACAGCAAACATATCGGGATTCGGAGGTAGAGGGGGGGAAAGGCGCAAGAACCCTCAGCTGTTCAACGACATGGTTCATATACTTATATACTTACAAACTAGTTACCCACTCGGAACTTTCTCGGGTACTAGCAAGTTACGTTACGAAAGACACCAGACACCCGCGACAGGTACGTCACATTATTTTTCCTTGTTTTTTTTTGTTTTTTTGAGACGAGATGAGAAGTGGGAGCCCGACGTCGCGGTGGAGGACATTGTACCAAATCGCTGGTGTTTGAGTACTTTGAGTCGCGACGTCGGCCTGAAAAACTGGTTGGACGGATGCCTAGCTGACGTAACTTCGACAACGCTCGGACCCGTCTGCGACCCTCTCTCCCCCGCCTCTCCTGCAGATACGCCAAACCGCGACACGAACGACATGACGTGGGACGCGACGACTCCCACGACGGCGTACAGTCATCCACCGCCACGCCTAGAAGTGGTCAGTCTGGGCGCTTGGCATAGCCAGATCTGAGCGCTGACTCGAGGTCAGAGACCTGCTGCGTCTCACTTCACAAACGTTGGACACCGTAACCCCTCTCGAGGTAGACCTGGACTGAGATGGGAGGGATGGGCGCACCTCTTGCAACGCCGGTACGTTGAAGCCCTGCATGAATCAGCAAGCGTTTTGTAAGATTAACGACCCCATATTATGTCTTGGCAGTCTTGCGCAATCATTAATCATCCCTTAGCCGGTGTCACGCATGTCCCAGAGTATTCGGAAATTTCATGGATAGGGTCCAAGTAAAACAATTGCCAAGACGCTTCAGGCGTTCTGTGATTACCAGTGTTTGAGGGACGATATCGGATAAAATTCTACACTAATTAGCAGGAATCCTAGCTTGACTTTACAGTGATTTCGGAGGACTCGCGTTCTTGGCGGAAGTTGGGATGTAGCTTGTCGAGATCAGGTAGGTTATACATCATAATTTTTGGTGCGTATATGCTAGAGTTATCAGCCTTGCACCCGACTCGAACGACAAGGCAGGTGTTCTACACCGCGTTCTAAATCCCTCTCGCTCGTCGAGGCACTCACAAACATCAACTACCTCGGTACCTCCGGCTGCCTTCCCTTTCCATTGCCCCAACCCGGTCTCCCAGGCGGCACCCTCTCCCTTGATGCCTCCATCTCTAGTGCGCACCAATCAAAACGAGCTCGTTGTATTGTTTATAATCTAAAATTCCACTGGAAGGAGTGTCCACAATATCCGAATCATCCAACGCCTCCGGTGTGATGTCACCAACGATGCCTTTCTCCTTGATGGTGAGGCCACCACGCCGACCCGCATTCAATCCGCTACCTGTGAGCATGCCGTGGCCCGTGGGTCGTCGTCGTCGCGTCGTGCCGTGACGTCGACATCGTGCCGCGAGTCGTTTTGTTGTCGTTGCGCCGTTCATTCTTGTCATCTTCGATTCGTCGCGTCGTTCCGTGCCGTGAGGTGTGGTAGTCGTCGAACCGAGGGGTACAGCGAGGGGCGAGCAAGGAGGGACGAGGACGAGGAGAGACGTGCTCACCGTCGCGTTCTCGTCGTTCGTCGTCGCCGTCGGTGTTTCAGGTTGCTGTCCGTGAATGTGTGGGTACGGGCCCTTTGTCGCAGGTGCGCCATCTGGTTTGTCTAGTACCGCTAGGGAGGTCGTTTCCGTAATGAATATGGATTTACTTGCGTATGCACGCGTCTAAAATTAAAAAATAAGGTATCCTACAATACCGGACCTCGGTCGGTCACCGGTCACTATGCATCCAACATCACTGTACGCGGATCCTTGCCCAAGCCCGCCCGCAAATTGACGACGCCGCCCGCAACCGAAGATCCCGCTTGCCCATAGAAGAACCCAGCTTGAGCCATGACTGCTTGTTCCACCAGCGCGAGCACGTCTGTCAGCATGATCGGCCATCCGCACATCCGGTAGTCTTCCTGGGTGAGCAGGTCTGAGATCAATACCGCTCCTTGGAGGCGCAGATATTCCACGTTCGCAGGATCCCGTTCGTCCGTGGCGACATAGTACCTAGATCGATCGTCGAAACGGTTAAACGTCGCATAGTGTACGGAGTAGAGAGCGGTGGTAAGAAAAAGACAAAGTGAAGAGAGGACGCGCTCACATGTCTTCCGGATTCGGCGGGTCCAAAGTCATAACCGAGAGATCAGCATGAGCGTCGGGCACGTCGTACGTGCTCGGCGTCCCGTGGTGCATAGATACCAACACCTTTCGTCCATCGTCAAGATCCCTCTTGATCCGAGCGATATGATCTGCGAAATTGGCCTCGACCACGAAGTTGCTTGACACAACTGAACATACGGTCGTGAGCGAACGACGACGTAATTCCAAACCGACGTAGGCTTACAATCACCTCGGCGCATGTGTGCAGCCATCCATAGTCGCCCGCCAGCCAGAGAAAGCATGCGATCCTTGACACGATCGGCCAAAAGAAGAATGTCATCTATCAGTGGCATATCGCGCAGCACCGTTTGCGAGAAATGCATCAGGCTTTCAATGGAGGTGAAATACAAGGAACCCTAATATGATCGATCAACGATTCGCTAGTGAGCACGAGGAAGTAACGACACCCACGGGCCCGCGTCCCGAATGGATCTCTCCGCGCAAGAGAAGCACCCGCGTCGATACTTCATGATAATCTTCATAGAAACCCCTTATCCGATGTCTCGGGACAGCCTTACGGACTGGAGATACAACACTTTTGGCCGCGTCTCTGAGATCGGAAGCAACATCAACCTTCTCTTTCGAACAGGGCACTGGAATACGCACGGCTTATCGTAGGTGTAGACCACCTCGAAACCATTTTCTCGGAGTACATCGCCAATATCTTCCACCGACGACGCTGATGTGATGCGTTTTCCATCCTCTACGATCCTCTTGACGACTTCCCAATCCAGCTCGAGCCATTTGTCCTCCGAGTCCGGAAGGTCATTCATTAGCGCATCGTAGATATCCGAGTTCGTCGACAAGTTGGTCCACGATCCTGGATGGTAGTGAATAGGATCACCCCCTTCCCAACTCCACCCCCCGCGCAGACGCATGTCTTGGGGTATACGATCGACACGGATGGCGCTGTATGGATCATAGTAGAGCTTCTCAATCACATGCAGATCGGGCGTCATCACTCCCATCGCATTTTGTGAA
Organism: Leccinum rimulosum; assembly: GCA_038091395.1. NCBI lineage: Eukaryota > Fungi > Basidiomycota > Agaricomycetes > Boletales > Boletaceae > Leccinum > Leccinum rimulosum. Next base: position 8,469 of record JBBPOJ010000112.1, read on the forward strand.
TGGTATGCGTCGACGTCCCAAAGGCCGTCGGTCGATTCAACCTCCGTTGAAATATTATGTAGGCGAAGGTAGTCCGAGACTGTGATTACGGCGTGTGACTTCTGGAGGTGCGTGAGGTTGAACATGATGGATATCGGTACCTTCCACCCCATTTGTTGTTCGATGGGGAGCGTCCGCAACTCATCGGAATTCAAAGCGTCGCCACGGTTCACCATGGTCGCAAATGCAGCACAGGCCTCCCTGTCCAGGATGAGGTCAGACCATGATGCACACAACCATCAAAACATGGCGCCGTACAAATCGAATTCGCACGCGCGGGCGTATACAAAAGAAGGTATGATTGTCGTTCGATTGAGTATTCGGCCATGCAAGATGGCAGTCTCGATGATGTAGCGCATCTATGAGTCGCTATGAATGCACTGCACTGGTAGGACCGTTCAAGTGCACGTACGTTATTCCAGCCCAACCAGAGGCTGTAGTCGCGGGCATAGAACCCGTTCGTCTTGTCGACTATGTCGGTGAGGCGTTTCAACTCCAGCTCTTCGGGGCTCATCGGAGTACTTTGCATGGAATCTTGAACGGTTTTGTTGAACCAGATGGCTTGTTGGCCCAGCGTGGTCTGCGCGGGGCGCCGCTGGGTGAGCAACTGAAAATTGAGCACGTTTCCCATGTTCGACAGCGTGAACCCGACGAAGATGCCGACCAGAAGGCTGACGAGGCCGACGAAGGAAGGGGATACGGGAGTGTTGCCTCTCATGAGTATTCGCATGAGTGGTTTCGGAATCATACGGCCCCAAAAGATTTCGATTAGAAGAGAGAAATGGAATTTAGGTCGGAAGACTGGTGTGGCATTGGAGACGTGAGCGTTGTGAGGGCCCATCTATTTGATTGTTGGGTCGGTTTCCGTCTCAGTCCTTCCTCTGCCACAAGATGAAACTTAATCAGTCCCATAAGATATCCTGTATCATAGTAACGCCCAACGGGCCCAGAAAGTCAAAACAGCACATATGATCAATCATGATGACAAAAGACTGATCAAAACACGCACGTTGTCACGCTACCGCATTGACACGTTCCAAATCAGCCAGTCGAATAGCGGTGAGCGGTGAGCTATACTCAATCCACTGGAACATCTCATTTGTATACACTGCTCACACATATTATACGTCCTCACATTTGCTTGAACAGCCACAACCATGGAGCAGGCGTCTATCAGCTTGGCTACAGCCTCCTCAGCTGCGGATGGGATCATCCGCCTTATCCGTAAGCTGCGCAGCCATCGCTTTCACGATCGCCTCGGGCAAGAGCAAGTTGGTTCGTGAAGAGGTCGCAGTCGCTTTTCGGTAGGTGGATGTGTTGGAAAGAGTCGCGTGTGATCACAAAAAAAACTTGCCTTGCAGCAGTGCCTTCCGTCTTTCTTCCTCCGTACGCCTTGATCTGGCGCACCCGGAAGAAGTACCCGACCCAGAGGATTTCGTCGGGCATGAAGTACTAGAGCCCGGGTTTAACGCGAATAAAATGTAGCCTGCAAGGTCCGTCCGAGGGGTGACAGCGCTTCAGTGATGCGCTCTCCGCACACCTTCGTCCAGATCAGCTTCTTTGGAGGTATCTGCCTCGGGATTGGGTTTGAGGATCTCGTGATTGCTCCTGAGCTGCTTCAACTCAGATGGACGGCCAGAATTCGACCCATTGTTAGTGTCGACTTCCTTGCCCTTGCTCTTGGACATCTGCCCCGGTCCGCTCGCATTAGCAACCAAGCTAGGCAGTGTCCAAAAAGTTCATACAATGGCCGTCGTTCACTACTGGAAGGTGGGGGCTGCTGGTCTCGTACCAGTCATGTCATAGGTACCAAGAAAGTCCATGTTGATGGTGGGGAACGAGACAAGGATGAGTACTCATTTGACAATGTCCTCAAGTGATGTGACCAAATTCTTGCCGTTCCATGACGTCGCGAGACCAAGCGACCAGAAAGTACGGATTGTAAAGCACGACGATCCAATAGTCTCGTAGTACCCTGGAGACAGCTGATGTTCAGCTCATTTAACCTCCGCCTGCAACGCTCCGAACGTATGGGAACGAAGACATAGAGTTACGCAGCAAGGTTCCTCGCCGGTGGCTTTGGTTGCGTCGTCCAGTATGACACTCCAAGGCTCCAGAGTTCATGTTTTGGAATGTGACGAAGCGCTTGTCACTCTCCAGACGTTCCTGGAAACCTATCGGGTTTCGAGACTAGTGAAGTTTTGGATGACGAGGTCCCCGTTTTGAGGAGGAGGGTCACTCTGCAGATCTGTCAGCCAGTCAACCGCGCGAACTTTTAACTACATTTAGCGATTCGTAATTGCTCCAAATGTGCCGCAGTCGTGCTACAAGGCGACGACGACGACGACGCAGCAAATGCCGCGACGGCGTGCCACGACAGGACGACGACGACGACACAGGACACACAGACGACATGCCACAACGGAACGACGACGACGGGACGACAACGACGACGCACGACTCACCAACGACGGGCGGGTACCTAATGGGTGCCGTGAATTTCAACCCTGTGCAAAACCACAGAAAGGACGATGTCGACTCCCCAGTGACACGACGACGAGGACCCCACGGCAGGGAGACGAACGACGCGACGACTCGGATAAAGGGAACGACAACGAGAAGACAGCGAAAACAACAAGACGAAAACGAAAACGACACCATCCCCGTCCCACAAAGACACAACGATAACGACGTCGATGACGGGCCCTCCCCTCTGCCTCGACGATGATACCATCGCTGTTGCTCTATCCCCGTCAGGATGGGGCCTACTTCTTGCATCACAATGTATGTCGAAGCCCCGGCCCAAACGGACGAACTCTTCGTAGATTTGACGATCGCGGTAAACGGCCGCCTGATAGGAACCCATATGTAGCTATAGGTGTAGTATATTGGTTGAATGATGTGAAATTTGCACTCTGGATGTGATCGATGTGAACTGAGGATCTTTAATTCATTCTGCTACTGAGATTCATGATTCGAGAGCAGTCTGTCGGCTCTTGAGGCTCGTAATCTGTTTCCCGCGCCGGTTATATAGCATCCTATTCAGATGTCGATCATGAATCAGACCAACAATCATCAATCAACGTTCAAACGTTCAACCTGCCTGTCCGCTGGTATGAGCGCGACGAGTTAAACAGTAGCACATGTATCTAGATCATTTAAGGACGGGGGTGTAGAACCAAGCACACGGATACAAATCAAAAAGAATCTTTCTTGTTTGTTCTTTCTCTCTTCTGTTGTTCGCCTTGAGGTCCGAAAGGACGAGATGGGGATTGATGAATAAATACAAAAAAAAGACTGCGTTATTGAATAGTGAAAACGAGTCGTGAACCGTCAAACTTGTGAGTGGGAAGGGGGTAATCGCACAACATTACAATGTCATGAAAGAAGAAAATCTCTGGGCGCTCATACCGTCGCTGCACGCTGCTCCCGAAGTTCCTCAGCAAGTACGGCATCTGGGTCGCGTCCTGCTACTTCGGGAAGGAGAAGCGTGAAACCTATCGCATGTCGCGTGAACGCCGTGGTCAGCCAATACATAGAACGGAGAAAATACTCTCGGCGACTCACAAGCTCCGAGTATGCAACAGACGAAAAAGACTGCCAAAACAAGAAAAATATGCGTGAGTACGCCGGTACCATAAAACGCGGTCGTGTATGAAGCAACGGAGTGTAGGAAACGTACTCCAGAGTACGGAAGACGTGCCAACTTTATCTGTGAGGGTATTGAACACGAGGGCGGAGATGATCGCGCCCGTTTTCCCGCACGCGGCGGATATACCATGTGCAAAAGCCCGATATTTCGTAGGGAAGACTTCAGCGGGGTAACACTATTGTCCTCCCCTTCAGTGTCTGTTGAAAGGTACGGGAAATAAGACGACGTACGTATGTTGTACTGTTTGATGTACAAAGCGAAATGAACGGATACCGTCAATGTAAGACAAGGGTGGACTCACGTGTTAGCCCCAAAGTTGAAGAAGAACTAATAAATGAATGTAGTCAGTACAGATTCGGGAAATGAAGTGTTTAGCCGAACCTGCAAGAATGTGAAAAGAACAATAAACGCAACCTTGTTGTGTTGTAATGTGTCAAATTTCGCTGCTAAGATGGCCACTAACAATGATGTAATTCGGACGAAGTTGCGCCAAGCAGGCGAGAAGAAGCTCACAGAACAACGCTGCCATGAGGAACCCCTGAATTTGGATAATCTTACGGCCAAGCTTCTCGATAGTCAAAATTGTGACATAGTAACCTAGCCACAATCTGAATCAGAGACCGTGCAACGCGCACAGCCAGAACGCCTACCAGGTACGAATCCAAGCACGGTGATGATAATACCTCCGATGGAGGTTTGGAAGAGCTTCTCCCATGCGGTACCCGTTTTACCAGCGTATCCTATCTGCTGAAGCACGACGTTCTGATTGAGATTGATACCGTAGAAACTAGATTGAATAGACCTTGAGCCTTGCCCTACATCCGCAGAAATAACCAACTCACGCAATATCCAGCAAGAACCAACAAGTACACGTTCCAATCAGAATTTTGGCGTGACGCCATTCAGAGAAGTATCGCAAAAAATCTAACGACATTTAAGCGATCAGTTGTGTAGGCAAGGTATCTCCTTACCCTTGAACTGGGCTTTGTTCGCGAGTTGAGCTTCATCTACATCGACATGAGAAGAGCTGCTTTTGAACTGTTTCAGTTCTACAGTGTCCACAGTCATTTTTTGTGCCTCTTCGTAACGTTTCGCTTCGGGAAGCGTCAAGCGTTGGTATAGCGTAGCAAAAGCAGGGATCAGCGAGACGCCGACACAGATCCTCCATACTGAGAAATAGATGGGAAAGTCCACAGTGAGACCAAAGTTCGAGTGCAATAAACATCACCGACCTCCGTCTACCTTAGATGTCTCGCGCAAGTCGTTCATGACATGCTTATAACACGACAGAACAACGAGCACGACCAAGCTTCCAACCAAACTTCCCCAACCTTGGTTGGAAAAGATATACGCCAGAAGCGTACCTCTTTTACGGACGGAAGACCGATCACTAGTAACCGAAGCAGACATCGGGTAGTCTCCTCCAACGCCAACTCCAAGGAGGATGCGAAATACAGATAGGTATATCAGAACCTGGTTGGAAGTGAGATTATCTTCAGATAGAAATCAGTTTGATATTTTTAAACGGATGCGAGGTGAACGCACTGGTCGGACATGAGATACAGAATATCGTTGCGATGATGATCAATATCAGTTCTTTTCCATCTGAAGGTAGTCAGTTCGGCGCTGCTTCGGGGAAACGGGATGAGCACCTACAAATAGCCTTACGACCGAAAGCATCCGCAAGGTATCCTGAAAAATTCTTAGCTCGCGGAAGGCTGCGCCGTACATTGTGTACACTCACCGAAGCCGAATTGGCCAATGACACTGCCAATGTTCGCGGCAGCCTTCAATAGACCTGAGAGATTAGGAGGAAGACTATTCCCTCCATACAATCTGTATTGCAGCATGGTCGAAACAGGCTAGAAGGGTAGATGAAATGAATGACAGTAGTGTGACTGTGGAATCATCCCTACATTGATAATGAACAAGTCATAAGCTGATTTCAGTCTAGTGAGGCGATGTCGAATAGATCAGGAAAAGGTTGGTAGACAAACCATCCAGGAAGAACCCAACCTGGGAACGTATAGTCAGCACGCTGATAAAAAACCAGGGAGCCACTGGCATACTCACACCAGCGATAGATAACAGCTTGATTTCTGCACCAGTCAGAATAAACGGAGGCCTGTTGTCTACATCTTGCTCGGAGACCTCTAGAGAAGAATCGGGATGTTTGCGAGTGCGATTTTCCATTTTCTGGGAAATAAAACGGAAAAGAAGTGAATATATGGGACAAATGGGTGAGGGAGCAGGTAGACGGGTACTTATATATGGCAAGAAAGATGGCGAGCCACGGTCCTTCATGTGCCGTATCAGAGTGATGACAGAAGTACTGAAGAACGTTTGTCCTGTAAAATCTTTACTGGGCGAGACATTGACCGGTGATTACCACGGAATAGGAAGACAGATACTCCGCATGATTCCTACCGCTCGGAGAGCCGGGCCCAGCCACCTCGAAGAGTCAAATAAGGTGTAGCACCGCGCCGGCCTCATTGGCAGAATCGGACGCCCTGTCCTTGGCACGCTACCCCTCTGCACGCCATACGATAAGAATCACACGTTCGTTGTTGAGTTGAACCGAGTGAGCACCTGCATCACATCAATGATTTTCGGTTTATTAGCGTATGCCGTTTCGACCGTGACTGAGCACACAACGCACGAAGCGACGCATGTCGATTGGGTAGGGGACAAACGTTTCCTACCGTAAAAGCCTGATTGTACCGGATCTCTACGCACTCACTGTCATTGACTTGTGCTCCGCGCTGACTCGGAAACCCATGGAGTGAGGGCGATCTATATGTCATAACAGGCCCACTTCTTGCATCACAAGGCCAAACGGACAAGCTCGAAGTTCGTAGATTTGACGACCACGATAAATGTCTTGCTCTGTCGGATAATTTTCGCTAGCCGGGATGGCGTCACGCATTCCAGAAGTATCCGAATGAATAGTCTGCTTCGGCCAAATATTGTTGGTTTGTCCAGAGTCCAAGAAAAGCTGCCAGTCAACTTGTGAATCCATTACTTTGTGCTGAAAGCCTTGCGAGCCTATGAATCGAAGATTGAACACAGAAAAGCCGTGGGAACCTCTAAAAGTGGCGCTACTAAGGCGACCGTGTGTTGAAAGTGGGTGTCGGCGATGGACGTTGTTAACGTTGATCGTTGATCGATCGATCGGCCGATTATGGGACAAGACTCCTCGGCGGGCGGTCCAATGAGCCCGAGGGTAGACAGAATCGATCGGTCAGAGCATCATATTCTGCGTGACAAGGTTGGCATCATTGTTATTTTCGGTAAAAGTCGATCTGTTTTTCTTGATCTACGGCAACGACAGAATCACATCTCTGAATCTACTCCACCCATCCACCCAACTCGACTGCGAACCCAATAGCCACCTTTGCAAACTCCAGCGCGTGCTTTCGATGCGTCAGACGTCAGCTCGGTCATATTCACACTAGATACCTGGATGGCATACGCACCTCGAACGAAAACTCGCCGTCCTTCAGGTCTATTCGGTCTTCCGAGGTATGGATATGCGGGTTGAACGTCTTGAAAGGGTCACCCTCGGTAGCGAATATCGCGGGGAAGCCAGCGCGGTGCCACGACATGTGATCCGATCCCGCGCCAGCACTGTATAGTCATTTGCATCAGCGTGGTGACTCTCAAACACGGGAAGGACGGGAAGTACGCACAATAATTTGGCTCCAGCGACTGTGGAAGAGGAATACATGGTTGCCATGTTGGAGGCCCAGTTCGTCAGCGGCGTGTCGACGTCGGTAGTGATAAACGTCACGATGGGCTCGGTGGCCTGGGGCACGTACGCCGTCATGTCCTAGAAAGGCGTTCACCATCGACAACCCACCCTTCACGTCGGGATCGGAGACAGACTCACAAACTGAATCATAGCCGCGACGTTCTTACGCTGATACACGTACTCGGAGACGACCTCTTGGCTCCCTAGGAGCCCCCCTTCTTCTGCAGCATACCAATGAAATTCGACTGGGAGATCGGGCTTGAAACCTGCCTGTACGAGGGCTCGGAAGGCTTCGAGGATGGTCACCGTTCCGGAACCGTCATCGTCGGCGCCGGGCGCTGGAAGCAGCGGGAAGCGATAGTTGGCGGAATCTTGGTGGGCACCGATGATGATGAGCGGCATCTCGATAGCATGGCTGGGTCGGAATCTTCCACTCGTAGGCTCGAAGCGAGCGATGACGCTGGGTTGGGCGAACGTGTGGGTAAACGTCTCGAGAGAGACGTGAACGCCCAGGGGCGCGCCTTCGATGATCTAGCATGCGGTGAGAGGAGTCAACGAGAACGAGGAGACGTAGAAAACCCACCTCGAGTAATTTGTCGTGGATCCAACGAGAACTCTGCACTCCATAGTCGGAGCGGTAGTAACGGTTGAAAAAGGAGGTCAGGTTGCCGAGATTGTGCACCATTTCGTCTATCTGGAGGGTTTCTATGACCTCCTGAACCTTGTCTTGGTGCACAAGGTCGGGCCACTCTGCAGCAAGACACCCCGTGATTAAAATCAGCAGCCGAGCAAGCTGGTTCGACTACATACCGGTCTGTTTCTCGGAGGATCCAGCCGAGCTGAAGATATCCTCGCGTCCGGTGAGATCCATGAAGGAGAGCCCTTGTTGGTTGAGCCGCAACTTGTCGCCCTCGGTCATCCACGCCGGTTCGAACCCAAAGACTTGGAGCAGCCGGGGCTCGTCGAGGGTCGTGGCGTAAACGGGGTCGACCACGCGCATGACCGCGACGGGGTCATCGTCGTGGGCGGCCAACAGCCTGTTGATGTTCGCCTCGGTTATCTCAACCTTGTCGGCGCCGGGCCGAAGGAGCTGTTGACTCTGGCCCGGGGGCGGGTATAAGACGGATGCGGACACGAGCGAAATAAAGAGTGAGACGGCGACGGTGGCCTTCATCATGCTGGTCAATGGGAAACCGAGTAGGAGGCGCCTGGGAAGCGGTTGAACTGTCGTGTGCGGGTCGCCGTTGGGTGTGGGTAAATGGGGAATAAGCGGTCCATCATTAAACATTGGTTGTCCTTCAAGCTCAAGGTTGTTGGGTGTCGAATGCTATTCCCATGTTCTAGTATTACTGGACGCAGTGAACGCTAGTGACTCGGATATCCGAGTTCTTGCCAACAGTTTTCGCTTCGGTTTCGGCACACCGGACCGGGATCATACCTTGAACTTCTCAGGGAAAACTCTTTCGTCCAGCGCTCTCCTGCGTACAACAAGTACACTACAATATACAGGATATATCCATCTTGGTCGAGTTTACAAGACTGCTTCGTCGTCGCTATCAATGCGCACCGCCATTCATGCGTTTCTTGACTGCTGCCTCGAGCGCCTGCTCCACGTCCCTCACCAAGTCCTCCGCCTCCTCTACCCCGACGGACAACCGTATCAAGTTGTCCCCGATCCCAAGAATCGCACGCTCCGCTTCGGGTATACTCGCGTGCGTCATCTGTGCAGGCGCCTCCGCTAAACTCTCCACCCCTCCAAGCGACTCCGCCAACGAGAACAACCTCGTCGCGGTTAAGAAAGCGTTCGCCTCCGAGGCGCCGCCCCGAATGCGAAACGACACCATCCCACCATAGGGGAATCCTCCCTCACCCTCCTCTTGCATCGTATCGACGAACGCTCTCGCATTCGGCGACACCTGACGGTATGCAAGGACGTTCTTCGGGTGCGACGCCAATCCAGGGTACATCACGTCTTCGACCAAAGGCGAGCGTTCTAATGCCTGGGCCACCATCAGCGCGTTGATCCCGTGCGCCTTCATCCGCAAGTGGAGCGTCTTGGCACCACGCTGCGCTAGCCAACAGTCGTACGGACTCGGAATCGCGCCGTGCGCATTCTGCAGAAAACGCAACTTATCTGCGAGTGCACCCTGGCGGGCGGGCAGGATCAATGCCCCCATGATCACGTCCGTGTGGCCATTGATGTACTTTGACAGACTATGCGCTACGACGTCGGCGCCAAGAAGAAGAGGGGACTGGTAAAACGGCGACAAGAACGTGTTGTCGACGACCACAAGGGGCCGTGATGGATGCGATCGCGCGAGCGAAACGATCCGGGGTATATCCACGAGCCGAAGCGTCGGGTTCGTGGGAGTCTCTATCCAAATTAACTAGAAGGGGCACACAGTCCGCCATCAGTGATCGGTAACCGGAGGAAAGGAACACACGAAGCACACGTACCTTTGTGTTTGGCTGAAACGCTGCCAAAAGGGCATCGTCATCGGCGTCGTCAAAGTCAAGAAAGGACACCTCGAGCGCCTGCATCTCCGAAGCAACCCGCTTCAAATACCGAAAAGTCCCGCCGTAAACGTCATTGACACTCAAGATGTGGGCGTTCGGTCCCACGGCCTGTACCATGGTGGCGGTGCCCGCTGAGCCGGAGGAAAATGCGATCGCATGAGTACCACCGCTCTCCAAGGCGGCGAGCATGGTCTCGAGGGCTTGGCGATTTGGGTTGCCCGAGCGACTGTACTCGAAGCCCTGTGTGCTCAGATCAGACAAGGCTATATCATGCGGTCAAAAAAACGCACCTTGTGGTTTCCGACCCCGTCTTGCTTGTAGGTCGTGGAAAGTGATATCGCGGGGATGACTGCCCCCGTTTCACGATCAGGATCCGAGCCGACGTGAATAGCAAGCGTCCCGAAGCCATCGACGTTGGACGGGTATCGTTTGGAAGGGTGGGTGCCGTTGACAATGTCAGACGAGTTGTTGGTGATGGTCATTGTGATGGTAGGAAAGTAAGGAGGTGGGTTTAACCAGATGCGAAGGCCGACCAAGAACCGGGCGTATTTAACGAGCCAAGATGGATCATCATATTGTCGACCGATGACGAGCTTAGCGAGCTGACAAATCACAGCCTCACTGAGTCATGCGGGGGAAAGGCGGTGACCGCCGGGTGGAGTAATATACTTGCCAGAAGCGAGCGTTCTTCTTCAACAGGCTGGTCCTCATTCGAGACAAGCATAGTAACGTACAGAAAACAGGCATAACGGTTATGCTGTCGTCATAACGAACAAGGGCTGCATAGAGTTATTCACAAGTCACAATAAGTCGAGAGGAAGCAGCGAGAAGTGAAAAAAAAGAGTAATAAAGTAATCAAACCACAGTAAAGAAGTTGGTCATAACGAATGCTATTGATCATGAGAAGCGTCCCGGATGATCCCATACTTTTTGAACCTAATCCTGTTTCACCCGCCATAATACCGCCGCAGTTGCAATGCCGACAACTAACACACCCATGGCCGTCGTCACATTCATGTGGAACTGCAAGAAACGGGTTATCAGAAATGACAGAGGCGAGACCGTGAGATAACCAACAGCCCCAGACGTGCGCAATGGCATTTCCGTCTTTGACTCCAATACAACAGACGTTGCATTCAATGGTAGCTGCTCGGGAGAGTCCTTCACCGACGGTGCAGGCGTCATGGGATACTGAGCACCGCGTTCCAGTACTCTGCTACACGACTCCGGCTCGCTTTCCGCTATTGACGGAGAAGGCGATCGCGACCGTCGGTATTGATCTGAGACATGGCGCGAACTCGGATTTGACCCAATGTCGTGCTCCCCGTTGACCGCCCCTTCAATCATCTCAATCGATGATATGGGCGAACTTGACCTCGATCGACTCCGGGAAGAGCTCGATCGACGACGTCGCGACTTTGTCCGACCGGGGTTCGAGGCAACACTGACGGGACTTGGTGGTGTCACAAGTCCGCCGCCCCCGTTGAGCTTGATGTCTCCGTTCGGAAATCGATCATGTCGTTGTAATGCCATAGCCGATGCCACGCCGGCGTTGATCTTGGCGTCCAACCCCAGCTCCAAAGTTCGCGCTCGGCTCTCCCATTCATCCTTTGCCTTGCTGAGCCTCTCCCGCTCTTGCGACCACTCCTCCTGAACGGCGTTCCATTGACCTTCAACGTTCTTTTTCCACTCGTTGAGCATTGCTGTCAACGATTCTCGTTCAGAGTCACGAGGAGGCTCACGGACGGCTTTGAGAAGCTCCGCTTGTGCAGCTTCCTGAGCCGAGTTCTGCTGCAGAAGCTGCGCCTGGGTTTCCTGTACCAGCTGCTCCAATGTTGCAATCTTGGACTGCAACTGCGATATCATTGTCTGGGCAGCAGCGTGCTGCACCTGGAGGGAGTTATTGAACTCCACCGCCGTATCTATTCGTCCACTGAGCACCGACAATCGTTCAGCTAGCTCATCAATGGCAGCAGATGCAGCATCATGGGTGTGCTCGAGTGGTGACGGCGATCGGTGTCTGCTCTTGGCGTCTGGAGAATCCTCGTCATCCTCCACCATACCCATTCCAGTGGGCTCGGGCGTCCTTGGGCGTCCCAGCTCCTCTCGACGACGTCGACGTTCTTCGTCGTCCTCTTCATCGGGGACCAACTGGTCCTCATCTTCCTCCTCAACTCTTTCCAAACCACGTGGGACGATGGTGTGAATACTAGCGCTATCGTCATCTGTTCGATAACCGCTACTCCGCATGTCGGCAAGATGTTGAACATCATGGTGTCCTGATGGAGAGCCTGCAGTACACCGGGAGATCTCGAGTTCGCGTTTCCGTTCGTCCATGAGTTCGCGCAATGAAGATATCTCGGCCTTGATGACTTCGTGCTCGGCGAGCATGTCCTCGAGGGCACGTACCTTGTCGACATGATTAGCCAAGGACGCCTGCGTCTCGTGAAGTTGGGTGCGAAGTTCGTTCAATACGGTGGCCGGAATAGATCCGGAATCGGTTGCTTGAACAGGCTCATGCGATGGTTGTGGCTGTGGGGCACGAACGGCAGGAAGGTTGGTAGGAAAGTGGGGAATATTGGGTGGCTGTGAGAGAAGCCGTCAACGTCATGTCCACGATCCAAGTGGCGAGGACTCACGAGAGCGCCGCCCAAAGTGTCGTGTATTTCGTTCATCGCGGACGTTAACGAGTGCAGTTCTGCGCCCGTTTCGCGGCTTTTCTGGAGCTCGCCCTGCAGACGGCTCAAGATGTGGTCGAAACTGAGACCGCTTTTTCCAGGCGGTCTCATGCTACCGCCCATGCCGCCCATGCCACCTAGGGCCTGGGATTGCAAAGTCGGTCGACGTTGTGCTGGAGGGACGTTTTGACCCTGGGCGAAAGAAAATTGCGAGGAGGCAGCCGATGAGCTCGGTTGAGAGGGACCTCCAGGGATGTTGGGTGGATTGTGCATGCGCTCTGCTCGAGCAGCGTTATGGGCATCCTCTTCCGTAAAGACACAAACGACCCGAGCGGCGACCTTGTGGTGTATAGTAGTTTTGTTGTCCTCGCCAATGATGTCAATGCCGAATTCCTGGGGATGTTGCGATTGAAGAGGGGTGATAAGCGAAGACGGGAGCAGCATACCACGATGTCCTCGTTTTTCAGTTCGAATGGCTCGGATTCGACGCCTTCTGGACTAAGTCGTTCGCCGTTGATGAATGTACCGTTGGAACTTTTAACGTCTTTGATGTAGATCTGTGAAGAAGCCGAGTGAGCGAGGGAAGAAGAGGGAGTGAAGCGAAGGCACTTTTCCGTTCTCCTCCCATACTTCGGCGTGCTGCCTAGAAAGGACTTTTGAGTCGAAGTAACCATTTCGTTCTGCAGGGACAGTTTTAGCGTTGGTTTGTCGGCCAATCTTGACGCGTTGGCCTCCAATTAAAGCGATGTGTTTTGGAACGAAAGTGTCGTTGAGTGGGTAAAGATAAAGAGCAGGACACGAAGGAGAAGAAAACGGTGGAGGTGGCATCTCGCTGGGTGGGTCGTCGACGTTCAGTTGGTTGGCATTCCGTCGTCGTTTCTCTCCTCGCTGACTAATCATTCCATTCATGGTTGTTTCTCCCACGCCCCGGCCAACCGCCTCACACAGCCACGGGTGATGGCGGAACCTTCAACTCCTTTTGTCGGCCCGCAGCCAGACTCAATCCGGGAAAAAATGGAGTATGATAACCATCCATTCAATGGCCAGGTCAGAGTCGTCAACCCAGTAAGGGAGACTCGGAAGGGGGCCCTATCGGTTCTGTTGCCCTACGATGCACAGATGTTTACAAGTGAAACCATACTTACCACCTCAACACCCGTTTTCCGCAGTTGAAAATGACTTTGACTTGCTGCGACTTCAAGAATCGCAAAGTTCCCATATGCATGAAACCACCGACGTTCGTGTCCATAAAGTTTCAACTCCGTAATGTTCTGCTGATTGTCACTCCACAGGCACCACTGGCTCTCACTTCCCATTCTTCTGTTGTTTCTGCATGTTGACAACTTTTTCGCCCTGGCCCATGGAAATTCCGCCCCAGCAGTCTTGTTCAAAGCTTCAGTCCGGCGTGTGATGGTGCTCCAGCTTGTTTGCACGTTCTTGGGATTCGAGTGAGTGCTAGGAGTCAGCCTATCTGGCTTGATGGCAAGCATTACCTCATCACGGATTCTATAATGGTCCGGTGACCGATGGCAAGATACGCAAGAGGCTCCAGGCCGCGCCATCATGGAGCGGGTACCTTCGAAATTGTTTGTTTTGGTCTTTGCTCTGTGCAGGTTTTTTGATCCCAGGAACGGAACATCTAACAGGCAGGAATCCCTCAGGTGCACTGTTCGCATTCAAAGGAGATCATTTTTCATAGGCAGGCAGGGACTGCTCCCCCATCTGACCCAAATCCAGTTCTTCCCGCGTAGCATGTACACTCCTAAAGTGCATTGCGATTACGCCACATCAATGTTAATATTCCTCTTTGGAAGGACCATGATGCTTCTTTCGCTGGGTCCCTTCCCATGGCATATCTCGTTTCATTAGGTTTTCAATACGCGCTTGACAGGCACTCCCAGGGAAAGTCGCCTGATTCGAGTATTGCTCACCTTTGAGCCCTGTTCAGTTTGGCAACTTCCGTCGGAATGTTATTCAACTGACCTCTCCAGTATATGGGGACTGCCAGTGTCGACCCTGCGGCCCTCGGCAATTTATGATAAGTTATGCGTCTTTTCATTTGCCCCGTTTCCGCGTCCGTTTTCACACTTCCCCAGACTCCCAGAGTCAACAGATCCTCCAGGATGCCGTTGAGATTACAGAAGCGAATATCAAACACCTCTCGGCTTCCCATAATGTGACCCTGTTGAGGTCATGCGTCTTGTAGATCCCGATCACGCCACGATTCTCGGCGAACCACGGCTCGAGAAGCAAGGACTCTCCTTCACAGACCTCACCAAATACAAGGATCTCTTCAGGCCGGCTGTATATCAAAGACACTGGTGTGTAAAGTGGCCTTCATAAAAGGCTATTTTACTAGCAGGGGTATTCCGAGGCAAGTCAATTATTTAATGGCCCGACCTCCAGCGTCAAGAAAGGGTAAAAAATGTGATCACAACTCTAAAGGAGGGGGAGAACAATCTCGGTAACCTCATGCAATTTTACAGTCGTTATCACCCTTCAGAGCACGGTGCTCAGAGTTCCCGGTGGATGTATAAAAAAGTCCTCGAGGTATCTTTTTGGGGAGCTGATCAACGATGTTACCCTTTTCCTCAGTGTGTCATAGATCATTGCAGACGCCCCTCCGAATACTTCTGTCTCTCGAGACGTTTGCCTATGACTTCCCCCAAATAAGCGTAAATTGCCCGGTTCGAACCTGCTCGAAGGCGATCTCAGCCAAACCATGTAAAGTACCAAACTGCCTATCATTGTCATCGCCTACCACCTGGATTCTGCCAACTACAAATCTCTGCTGCCTGGTGCGGACGACGGTGGTTCTAGAACGGTCACCATCCTAGAAGATTTTCGAGCGCTCGTCCAGGCCGGTTTTCGGCCTGAAGCACCGGTAGAATTTCGTTGGTATGCAGCAGAAGAAGGTGGCTTTGATTGGATGGACTAAAGAATTTGGCGACGAAGTACGCATCGATCCCGGTCGTTGATACGAAATAATCGTACGTCAACTTTGCAACGTTTTATTCATCTCACAAAATGAAGGCCTGTGGCGCGATGTATGCAGCTTAGGTGGTATCTCCGACCACCTCTTGTGGCACCGCGCGAGCTTTCCGGTGGTGTTCGCAACCGAAAGTGATCCTAGCCGTGCTCCCAATCCTTACATACGCACGGTCGACGATCGAACAGTCGTAAAGGAAGTTCTCTTTTGCGGTGCGCATCCGAGATCGCGTCGTCTATCTGGAACAAACCTATTTCCGGACAAATTGACGCTTACCCCGGGCCTTGAATTCGCCAAGGTGGCTGTTGGGTTCACCCGTGGAGTTAGGGGTATAGGTCTACTAGGCCCATGGCAAAGGATTTGTCCTCGGGCGTTCCTCTGGCCAGTTGCTATTTCGGAATTGTCTCGAGTTACATACTGTCACGAGATAACGATGAACGCAATCTGAATCTTTACTCCTGACTATGAATACAATTACATACACTGCTTTCCTTGCCTCTTCCTCGTCCATGACTTTTTTTAGTATCCGAAGCCGCGGGCACCCACTTGTCCGCCAACAGCCTCCGTCAGCTGACGAGCAAGAGACTCCGACATTGCCCCCGTATCCGATGTTACATTGATCTGGCAGAGCCTCATCAGCATGCTGTGCTGCACGCCAGATATAGAATACAATCCACAAACCATATCGAAACCCTCCTGGGCGCGCTTGAACGATTGGGTTCCTGAAGTGCAAAAGATGGCACTGCGTTCACAATGAGAGCTCTCAGAACACTTTGCCTTGATCAAATATGACACGTACCACTTCTTCTTCTTGCCATGTGAAGCTTTCAAGATTTGTTGAATGACCTTTTCAACTTCGGGATGGGGGTCTGGAGATGGAGCAGGATAACCGAGGGCCAACGACAGGTCGTACGGGCCGATGAAAAGGACATCTATTCCAATCATCAGGGGTCAGGAACCGATAAGCCGAATATCACGCTATATTCCCTTACCGATGCCATCGACAGCAGCGATCTCCTCAACATTATCAACTCCCTCCTTTGTTTCGATCTGGATCATGATCGAGAGGTGTTCGTTAGCAGACTTGAGATACTCTGCAGCGCTGATCCCCCACACGTCTTGTGTGAACGGACTGCCAAAGCCACGCCTGCCGACGGGCGGAAAGCGGCTATCGGAGACGATCTCTTTCGCTTTCGTTGCATCAGAGACCTGCAAACCAGGAAGAACGAGGATTTATTTATCGCTTGAGTATTGTGTCACTTTTCGAGTACCGTAGGGACACAGGACACACCATCGGTACGAGGACCCCTCTCGCGCCGGCATCGAGGGCTTGCTTGATCTGCCAGGACGTGCCGGTACTCGCACCCGTCGCAGGGATGCGCACGATCGCGCTGGGTGCGTTGCTGCCCAGCCCGGTGATCGCCTGGATGGACTCGGCAGCACCGGGTTGGAGCGATGTGAGCCCGTGCTCGCAGTCGATCATGACCCATGACAGGTGTGGGCTTGACTGCGCGACCGTTCTGGCGTTGATGACTCCCGGCAAGGTAATCCACGCCCCGAGGGCTGGCTTACTGGCTTTGAAGGCCTGGGCGAGAGCGTGGGTGGTCATGAGTAGTATGTGCGCCGATAGGACGGAGATGGACCCTCTGTGAGCAAAGTGTGGGGATCCTTATGTACGCATGGACAGAACTTCGAAGCTAGATCTTGAAGGAGTCGTCGGCGAGCCGTTGCGGGCCGGGAAGTGGTATTCAATGACCCCGTTCAATTCGGATTAGGGTAGTAGGAATCATGGGACAACCGGCGCCATCCCCACCTACCCGTCAATTTAAATTTGCAATGTCCCAGCTATAATATCCAGGGATCGGGTCCCGAGGTATTCGTGTCTAAGTATGAGGCCTGTGGCATCATATAAACGCTGGCCTTTGGAAATTGCCATACTATCGTGACCGACTTTAGTAAGGCATGTGAGAGTCTGCGCATTAGACTATGTCCCATGCGATACCGCGTATGGACTTGGTGGTCCAGTTGGCACGTCTTAGTCGCAGGGCTGCATGTCCGAATGTATGCATACACCCGCGGCCCCACACACGTCTCGGCGGCCAGACTTTCCACCCTTAGGTAGAAAGACAGCTGGTCGTTCCTCTTCTAGGCTCGCAGTGCAGCGCCGTAGCGTGAGAATTCGTGTATCGGATGATCCCGACGGATGACTCGGCGGGACACGATAATCGGATGTGTCGCCAGTCTACCTCAGTTTCCGATACTACACACTCACACGACAACACACGGCGTTTGGTAGCAACCGGACTGACCTCCCGAAGCAAAATGCTCGGCCGAGAGAAAGACCAAAGTGTGGCGTCGAAAGCATGACCAACTTATCAATCAATCATATTTCGGACTCATTGTAAACGTTTACTCGGACGTTGTGTGAGAAGATCTAGTGACTCATCGATGGTTAGTCTACTCGGATGTATACGTAACTAGGCATGGACCTGCTGCAGCGGTTGCCCTGTGGTAGGCATCGTCGCACGTTGCAAATGCTTTGGACCCCTTGCTTGCTGCCTGCGCTCTGACAGGGGTGGAACTACGCGCCCCTCTCCTCTAGCAATCCATTCCGTTATCCACGAAGACCCGCGCCCTTGATCCTTCTTGATTTGTTTTATAGCCCCCAGTGCCTCCAACAGCCACAGGTCAGGTTTGATTGAATATCGAGCACGTAGATGCCTCTCCTTGGGCTCCGTATACGGTTTGGTGTCGCTTAGAAGCTTTTGAAGTGCAACTCGGATGTCCCTGCCAAGCAACGACGCGTGTTCATTCTTGCTCCGCAAACAAGCTGCATAGAGCATGGCACAGCTGGCGGGATCACTAGTCACCGGCGCGAGATTGTTCATACCGAGAAGTGATACTGCAGCAATTGTGTTCTCCAGAGGGTGTTTCCGATACAGGGAATGAATGAGAGTACGCGCGGCTGGGAAGGAAGACAGTGCGAGACCATACTTTGGATGGTCTCCGAAAACTTTGAGAGCAAGTAAAGGGCAATCCAGCTCCTTACAGCGACCTGTAGGATAGACCGCAAAAAGAATGCGATGAGTGTCCTGCGAAACGGCATGAACGACGGGTAGCAGACGTACGAACGAACATCTCAGCGTCGAGCGGGCTAAATGATTTCCCTGACTCTCTCCATTGTGAAAATGCCTCTGCAACGGCCTCGAGGTGTTCTGCCTTGCTGGAAAGCTGGAAGAGGCGTAACCAGGCCGTCGCACTGACCTGGCCCGCCTTGACGACTTTGACTCGGCCAGTACGGTCCCGCACGAACTGGAGTAGTTCATGAAAATTTCGTTCCCGCGTATGTGCGTATCTGTATAGTGACTTGTTGGTTTTCCTGGGAGTTATCTGTGACGAGGCCTCGTCGGAGACACCGAGGGGACCGTTGTCGCTAGCGCTTCGAGCTATGAACAAATCAGTTGGTTGTAGGTAACTTGATAAATAAAGACGAACTAGATGTTAAAACGTGGATTTGCTTCACTAAAACCGAGCATTTTGTGAGGCAGGAGGCACGGATGGGGACGTACCGCCCAACAGTACCAACGAGAACACTAGCCATCTCGGAGGGTGCCACAAGAGAGCACAGCCACAGTGAAGTTTCTGACTAAAACCAAACAAAAATAAATACCATCCGCGGACATACAGAATGGTAAGTTACTTGACTTGGTTTTGCGTGGAAGCACTTTCTATTACTCATCCGCAAGCTGGATAATGGAATAGTTTGCAAGTCCGTGGTTTTAGAGCATTGCGGACCGCGAGGTTCTTTTCAGATCACCATGCTCATGCTTCTGGTGAGGATATTATCAGATTCTCATCGTCAGCGGATAAATGATAATATGTTTACCGTGTTCATAACACGGCGTAGAATACATACACACGTGGATAATACAAGGGCCTTTAATGTGCCTCGGTGAGTCTCACAAGCGCTGGTGGAAGCCGACGGGATACGCATTCGGTATTACAAGGGGACTCATTTCCGGTGCTGACTCCCAACACCCCCGATGGCAGCAGCTGCGCTGATCTGCCAACATATTCCACACTGGAGTTGCGTAGTATAGTTTGACAGGTGGCCGGTGGCCCAGATGCTGTTGCCTGGACGCAACTTGACTGGCTGTTTCAAAGCACCATTGGCATATGATGAGGACACCGTGTACGGCACTGGCCTGTTACAGTTCGTACCACGGTTGTCAGGACGACATTGTTTCCAGACATACCGTGGAACCAGCGGTGGTGACGCTGAAGATCTCGTGGAGAGAAGAACAAATCTGGGAGCCGAATCGAAAGTCCCCCTGAACCCCAGTCCACAACAACCGTAATCTGGCCCAAAATGAAATGACAGGCTACTTCTGTTATCGTAATGTCGTCGTGCCTGTCAATGGTGGCACTGTCACTTGAACCTGGACTAGATCAAACGACTCTGCCTCAGAGAACATTTTTGACACGATAACACCGCCAAAGCTTTTGCAGAGACCGCCGATAAAGACGCTCATTGGATGATAACACCTCCTCTCCTGCTTAGTAAGCATTCCCTTATCTCTATGCCAAGTACGCCCCTTCGGCTGGGAACTAGAAATCAAGGTACACAATCCCACAGCCGACAACCTATAAGGTGCCTTTTTTTTCCTCGGCCTTCTCGTCAACGCCCGCCAGCTGTCGCTTAACTCCTGTTAGTCCAGCCGCTACCTCAAGATGGTGAACGCGACTTATGATTCATGTAAGTTGAGGCCTTTGTCTTCTTGGTCTTCTATATTGAACATTGGACTTGGACTCTCCGCAGCGGGTGACCTTGCATGGTCTAATTCAACCGGATCTGGTGTATACAACCTTGGTGATATTGCTTGGGTTCTTGCCTCAACGGCCTTGGTTTTCATCATGATACCCGGTGTCGGTTTCTTCTACTCTGGTCTTTTGCGGAGGAAAAATGCTCTCAGCATGATCTACCTCAGCATGATGTGCGTCGCAATGGTGTCATTCCAGGTGAGTTCATTGAGTTCATGAGACTTGCCGGCTCTAACCAGACTCAGTGGTTTTTCTGGGGGTACTCTCTGGCATTCAGCGAGACTGCTGGCCCATACATTGGAAATCTAGGTAATTCCTACACCGTTTGCTTGGGTGTCCGGTCAAGTCTCACGTTTCCTCAGATCACTTTGCTCTCATCAAAGTCCTGGATCAGCCCTCTGTCGGCAGTGTCCGCGTCCCCGCAATCGTCTTTTGCGTCTTCCAGCTCATGTTTGCTGCGATTACGTAGGTTATGCTTCTACTCAATCTGCAAGTGGCTCCGCCGCTTAACCTGTGATTACACAGCCCGATGATCGCTATTGGTGCAGTGGCAGAGCGAAGCCGTCTAGGACCGCTCCTTGTGTTCGTCTTTGTATGGTCGACAATTGTGTATGACCCGATTGCGTGTTGGACATGGAACCCTCACGGCTGGTCATACGTTCTGGGTGGCCTCGACTTTGCTGGCGGCACTCCTGTCCATATCGCTTCTGGCTCCGCAGCTTTGGCCATTTCACTTTACCTCGGCAAACGTCGTGGTTATGGCACTGAACGCCTCGCTTATAAGCCTCACAACACCACCTACGTTATCCTGGGTACGGTCTTCCTTTGGTTCGGTTGGTTTGGATTCAATGGCGGTTCTGCTTTGTCTGCCAACTACCGCGCTACCGAGGCTTGTATCGTCACTAACCTGGCTGCGAGTGTTGGTGGGTTGACCTGGATGCTCTGGGTAAGCATCTTCAGGACAAGTCGAATTACAGTTTCCTAACGACTGTTTGCAGGATTGGCGATTGGAACGCAAGTGGTCTGCCGTTGGGTTTTGTTCTGGTGCCATTGCTGGTCTTGTTGCCATTACACCCGGGTCTGGATTTGTTGGTGCCCCCGCCTCTGTTCTTTTTGGCTTCATGGCAGGCACCGTATGCAACTTCGCTACCCAGTTAAAATTCGTTTTCAAATACGACGATACTCTCGACGTGGGTCCTCAACTGACCACTCAAACCTATGCTTACTCATTGAATAATAATAGATCTTCGCCTCCCATGCCATCGGTGGTATAGTTGGCAACTTGCTGACTGGTCTTTTCGCTCAAGCAAGCGTCGCGGGTACCGATGGCCTCACGGTGATCCCTGGAGGCTGGCTTGATCACAACTACAAACAACTCGGTGTTCAATTGGCAGACTCGATGTCCGGTCTTTCCTACTCCTTCGTCATGACCGTGAGTTGATATAGTATGTGGAGAGTGTATAAAATTTGCTGACCCTTTTCAAGACTGTCATCTTGTGGGCCATGCACTTCATTCCTTTCCTTCGTCTTCGTTGCGATGAGGAGACTGAGATCATCGGCGTTGATGATGCTGAGATGGGCGAATTTGCATACGACTACGTGGGGATCGAATCTGAGCTCCTACCCCGTGAAGAGTACAACAACGCTGCGAGCGGCGGGAGCCGTGAACCTCAACATACTGCCTCAATCTCACAGGAGAGTCACGAAAAGACGAATAACCCCGTTTCCGACTCAGCGCAGGATGCCTGATGCCCACCATCTATTTTGCTGGGTCGATCTGAAGATAAATCGCTTTCCCTCGTTACGTATCCGTTTCCTCTCTCTCCAACTACTTTTAGCTTCTTTCCCGCGTCCTCAAGTTCAGCGCACCTGCAAGGGGGGTAGGCAGCTTATAATTAGCCATCCCCCTGCAATGAGTGTGCAATAGGTCGCAAGTAGTAATCATAGTCTAGTCGCATTCGGACGCTGGGTTCATATCGTGGGTGACAGCGTGAAATACGCTTCATGTAGACATTCCTTTACTTTTTCCGACATACTAGCAGACAAAATTAGAGAGGCTTGCCTTTCTACTCTTGAGTTTGTGCCAAGTGATGTCGTGAAGGGCTGTATAATCCAACCCTCATTGAGTGTGGTTGGAAAGCGGACGTATTCGCGCGCAAGATGGGAAACTTACATCTCAGGCTGACATCCCTGAGTTGTTTGCCAACAATCCATGATGAATTCTCTCGATCTTGCGGCGTGGTACGTATATCAACGTTTCAACCCATGGTGCCAGCGAGTCTGCCACACGGAGTTTGCCGATTACTCCATGGGCCAGCGCCGCAGCGGTGGCGACGTCGATGAGCTGGCAGATGCGGTCCGGGCTACGGACTCGGAGGATGCTCATAGTTAGTTCTTATTCTATTTTCCCAACTTGTGAGAGTGGGTGAATGTGTGAGTGCGACAACGGAAGTACTCTAAAATACAGGGGCAAAGAACCTGGTTTGGATGTAAAATTACAGTCTCTGATCGACACGGCGTCCAAGCTCCTTGAAGATCAATAATTTTCGACCAGACGGGTCAGGACTTGCGCATCCAATGGTTCCGGGGCCGGGCCGTCGTGACGATTCATCGCTTTGTCTAGCATCTGGCCCCATCCGACGCAAGGTCAGTCACTTCGATCGAGAGAGACCGCGGCACTCACCTCGTTGAGCTGCACGAAAAGATCCACCAGCTCGCTGCCGAGAAGCGCCTTGATCTCATTGTCTGCAGCCAAGAATCGCCTCGCCTCGGCCAAGTTCAAAGGCAACCGCTGCGTGATACCCATCTCCGCCTTCTCCGTATCCGTCATCTGAGCCGCCGCTCGTGGTCCGTCGCAGTTCTTGACCTTGAGTGGGAGGTTGTCCCGAATGCCGAGTATGCCGCACGCAAGGATGCCCGCAATGGCGAGGTACGGATTGGACGTGCCGTCGACCTGTTTGATCTCAAAGTTGCGCGAGGATGGTGAGTGCGCTTTTGTGAGCCGGACGGGCGCGTCGCGGTTGTCGACGCCCCAGCAGACCCAGGTACCGCCCGACCAGATGCCGTCCACCATGCGAGCGTAGGAAGCGGAGAGAGGGAGCGTGAGGGCGATAATGGAGGGGAGATGATGCATGAGGCCAGCGAGAAAGGCAGATTCGACTGGCGTCATCAACTCGGAACCGCCGGATGCATCTGGCTTATCACTGCGTACGGAGACATGCGTATGTGCTCCAGTTCCGCCTGTCGAGAATGCGTGGTCAGAACGTGGGGGACAGAAATACAAACGTGTCTGAGTACTGACAGCTATCCGCGGCCAACCTAGGGGCGAGAGTGGCCTTCAGCCCGTGTTTGTTTGCGATGTTGTAGATAGTCTCGCGGGTGTGGACCAACGCGTCTGCAGCTTCGAGCGGAGACAAGGGGCCAGTGATCATTTCGTACTGGGATAAGCCTCGATTCAGTACAAAGGGTTGACTATATCGGACGAGCGAACCTGTCCTGGTGCAGCCTCTGCGTGATACATCTCGAGGTTGATGCCGTCCGCTTGCAGGGCGTCCGCAATTTCTTCGAGTACTCGGGCTTCGACAGTTCCTGTGGTGAGTCCGAGGACGGTGGAATATTCACAACTGTTCACGGGGACGATCGGGTTGATCGACTTAAGGAGCGTGAACTCGGTCTCGACACCGACGAGGAACTGGATCCCGAGCTCTTGCTTCGCATATCTGCAGAGAGATATGGTGTAAGCGTGGAGCGACTCGGGATCGCGCAGATGCGGACTCGCCTGACAAGACGCGACAAGACGGTACGAGGGCAAATAAGCACCTCATAGGACGGTCCGTTGGGACGAGGCACGGGTACTTGCTCTTGAAAGAAGCCGAAAAAGACGGCATGGCCTGGGGCGTAGCTACAGATGCGGAAGGAAGTGAGATCGATGGCATAGGGCAGTTCGCCGACGGGGCTGAATCCGGGCGCGAGTTGGAGGACCACGAATGCAAGGACTACCCTGGCCAGGTTGATTCCTGGACGCTCCGACTCGAGGAGCTTGCGGAAGTGGGAGACGGAGAGGACTCTGGCGCGAACCTGATTGTTGAGGTCAACCCATTGGACGCGAACGTATCGGATATTGTGGACTTCGAAGGCGGATGCAAAGTAAGCTTGATATGACTTGCGGTGGGCGACGTCTAGGGAGGGCGGGCTGATCACTGAGGTCAGCGAGGACATCTTGGGGATGGAGGGGCAAGAAAAAAAGGTGGCGAAAAGATGGAGAATGCGAGGCCATGATTAAGTAGTGACCGGCATACTATGAATGAGGTGGCGTATGATGCGCCCGATCACTAGCATTGATCAAGACACAGCCTGTGATGCCAGTCTCCACACAAACCCCTCTTGAGATTACCATGGGGGACATTAGTCTGGTTGACAGCTGTTCGCCTCACAGCCTCATAGACAGTTCTGGTCACCAGACTAGGGGGACATGCACGATACGCATGCTACGGATCAAGACACTGCCATTCGATAATACACTTTGATCATACATTCATGGTACAAGCCGTCGGCGAGTCCCGCCTTTCGTTTGCGAGACTGTTACTTTCTGCCCGCCTTCTTCGCGGCCACCCTCGCCCGCGTGATCTGTTTCTTCCACCCAAAGCACAAGTTGCATTCTGACGTTCGTGCATTCGTCCCAGAAATCGGTGAGAGAGGGGCTCACATTGCTTACCTGCGGAACCGTGCTTCTTGCATTGATACACGCCGTCCTTGTTGGTCGTCACCGTGGGCGTTTCGATGGGATCCCGATTGCAGGGTTCAAACTGGTGTGAGGAAAGTGAGCAGACCGAAAATGGGAGAAGTGACGAGATCGACCCCATAGAACGAATCGTTCTCCTCCCTTCCGTCGTAGCTACATTCGGTGCACTGTAGAGAGGAGCAAGTCAACAAGTGGGTTATCATGAGGAGCATCTGATACGCACGACTTCTTTCAAGTGGGAGCAGAAGACGGCATCGTTGATCTCGACGGTGGCGACGTCGGCCATGGTGATTCAACAAGGTGGAAGTTTAAAGGGAAACGACTGGCGCTGTCGATGTCGATGTGTGTGGGAGATTTGAAGATCCGTAGGTCTAAATACTCTGCGCCGGGGTCAACTCAGGGCAAGTTCGATCACTTCTCCTCCCTCAATTTACCCCACAAGTCCGAGTCCCCTCGTGAGAACAAAGCGGCGTGGGATCCCATCAACACGTGCATAGCCCTCTCAACCTCTTCTCTTCTCAAAAGATGGCGGACAGACTGCCCCCAGAACTTTGGTCGTACATCTTTGACCTCGCTGCAGATGAAGACACCATCTTCTACCCCGGTTTGCAGACCAGCATGGCCCACTCCACCTGGTCCAAGTCCCCTTTCAAAGGCGAATGGACCGTCCGAACGCCCCAAGACACCATCAACATCATCCAAAGGCGCAGTTATGCCACCAAGAAGGTCTTTCTTTTTTAAAACCTATCTGCATTCCTGATCGTGATCGCTCATCCCGTTCCTCTCACCTTGCAGTCGATCATCGCGGCCTGCCGCACCTGGCGTAGACTCGGTACCGAATTCCTCGTCCGCTGTCTCTTCTTTGACAATCCCACCAAACTGCGTAACCTCTGCACGATTCTGGATCGTGACCCGTCGCTCGGGTGGTGGGCAAGACGGTTGCACATCACTCACTTTCTCAACGGACGCGGTCCCAGGATGGACGATTTTGGGCGTCCGCTCATCGCGATCCTCGAGCGGTGTCCGAACCTCGAGATCTTCGTCGTCGATTGGCCCATGTCCAGCGCGTTCGGACCGATTGTGGACACCCTTGGTGTGTCCTGTCGTCGGTTGACGACGGTACATTGGCATATCCCGTCCGAGCTCCTTCCCAAGGTCATCTGGGCGCTGGACACCCTCCCTCATCTCGTCGCAGTTCACCTTGAGTTTGCTACAGCGACCAAGGAATCGGATTCCATCACCCTGGGTTCCGCACAAGATGTCAAACTCAAGCTCCCTAATCTTCAACAACTATTTCTCAAGGGCTTCTCGCAGGACTTTATGGAGCAGGCCTGCGGGTGGTCCCTTCCCTTGTTGCGCAGTTTCTCCTTTCACTTTGGCACCAACACGCACGATATGCCAGACGTCGTTGCATTCCTCGCGCAACACGGCGCCACCCTGCTCTTCCTCGACTTGTACTGCATACCCACCCTCGACATCCGCACCGTCCTTGATCTTTGTCCTATTCTGACCACGTTCTGTTTCAACCTCGATTGGAAAATCCCGCCCGTACTCAACCCCGACGCTGACCTGGATTATCCCGAAGACGAAGCGATGTTACCCATCACACTGACCAACCGTCCACACGAACACATTCAACACATCGGGCTCCATGGACTCTTATATGCTTTCGGGGTCGGGTACGCTGCAGCGTACGCCGATGCCGATCCCGTGCGGACGATAATGGTCCAGCGCACAAATGATCGTAATTTCAAGGCCCTGGACAGGGCTTCGTTCCCCAAACTGGAGCGCGTTCGGGTCTTAAGCCCAAGCGTGTTGCAAGATTTAAATAACAACGATGGTCCTGCAGATGCGTGTTTCGAGCGGTGGGAGAGGTGGTGGGAAATGTGTGCCAAGATGCGTGTCAGGTTCGAGGATTGTTCGGGAGACGTGCTAGGTAATCTTCCTCAGAATACAGACGATGAAGACGAGTACGACAGCGACGAGGAGGAAGAGTCTGTGGAAGACGGGGAGGAGCGGGAGTGGAAGGGGAGCGTCAGTTTAGCGGAGCTGAGGGAGTTGCTGGCAGAATGCAGAAGGATGTCTGAAGAGGGCGAGCGGGAACAGTCACGCTTTCCATTTTTCCTCACCCCGCCGACCATGTGACGTTCACTCATGACATGATACCTCAATGACCACCTATTTTTCCCTCGGGTATGCGTGTCTTGAGTGTCTTGAATGCTCCTCTCTTCACCACCTCTCGGACGATGTCAAGTGCACGTTCTACGTGGACCTCGTTGTTGTCGCCGAGCCGTCTCAACCTACTTGGCTCCAGCTTCGGAGGTAAACAGTCACGCTTTCCATTTTTCCTCACCCCCACCGACCATGTGACGTTCACTCATGAATGCATGATACACCTATTTTTCCCTCGGGCACGCGTGTCTTGAATGCTCCTCTCTTCACCACCTCTCGGACGATGTCAAGTGCACGTTCTACGTGGACCTCGCTGTCGTCGCCGAGCCGTTCTCGACCTACTTGGTTCCAGCTTCGGAGATATGGCTAGTGGACGTGTGGACGTACCTAAGATGGCCCAGTTTCGCGTGCTGGGGATACGCAACGTATCGCACTCGATTCGCCACCCAGCCCATTGACTCAACTTTGCCAGCCAGATCCTATATGCGGAGTACTGACTCTGATGACCACCCTCCCCGCCCAGATTCAGACGCGCTATTAACACGTCGTCGTCATCGCCTGGGTCCGCAAAACCAAAGGCCGTGGTTGATGCACGCGCGAACCGTTCGTCAAACGACCAGGCGCAACACGGGATGGACAGATACCCGGACGCGTACTCGAGGGTCGCGATGAGCGGGATCCAGGGCGTCAGCTCGTCCGCGTGGTTCCCGATGAGGAATGCGCGGGGCTCGAAAGAGGGCGTGCTCGCAGTTGTAGCGGCCGTGGCCGTTGTGGTCCGGACATAGCGCGTCGGATCGAGCGCGTGGACGTACAACGCGGCGCGCGTGCGTTCGGGGTAGTGTTGCCAGGAGGTGCGTTCCCGGAGGTCAATCCCGTGGCCGCGGTAGCCCTCGGAGATGAGGATGTGTGTGAGGAAGCCGTTTCCGCATCTGTTAGGTGTGAGCGTGGGCGTCGGGCGAGCGATATGGTTTTCGTGCTCACCCGAGGTCCAGGAACCCGCCGGGCGGCTGGGGCCAGTCCTTCCAGGGTACGTCACCCGCTGGTGTATGGTCACCCTCGGAGCGGCTCACCGTCACGGCAAAGGACTGTTTCCAAAGAAGCATCAGATAGGTTGCAATCCCGATATCCTGCAGGAATATAATATATTAGCAACAGCATAAACGCGGCCGACACATCACAGTACCTCGTACACATGCTTGAGCGGGTCCGTAGACTCCTTCCACTCGGCCACCCAATGCTTGTGTCGCTCTCGCATCACGAGATAGAGATCCTGATACGCCTCCCTCTGGATCACGCAGTCATGCTGGACACGCTTGCGATAGTGCGTCATCGCGCCCCATCCGTACCGATGGAGGGTGTCGAGGAGGGCCAGTGCGGTGCGGTACAGTCGCGAATTAGGATGCAGCGGCGTTCCGGGCAACACGACCGCTTCTATGCGCAGGGACGGGGGCGTAGATGAAGGGAGGAAGCGGAAGGCGAGGCGTCGGACGGTGGGATGGTAGTAAGGCAGAGAGGCACCGGGTGGGAGGAGCGGGGTGAGCACGAGCGTGCATGGCAGATCCGTGTATGCGCCAGTGGTGGACGCATAGAGGGTGCAGCGTTGCTCTAGGCTGGTATCACGCCCAGGTCTGCGAGGTAGGAGCTTGCGATGGATATCATAGATGGGTCTATGCGATTCGAGATCGCCCTCGGCGACGGCGGCGTTGTGTGGATAGCGAGTCTCAGAGATTGTATCCGAGCGAAGAATGAGCGTCGAGTTGTATTCTGGATGATGAACGAGCTGCTCGACGGCGGATTCAAACTAGAGAGACAATTGAGATGCGGTAGAGTCTGGGATGACCGACTTACGAATTCCAAGGCAAAGGAGGTTGGGCAAGCGACGATGGGTATCCACTCCTCACTAGACGTCAGACGAGGGATCGTTTCATCGCACGACGAAGAGGGTGTAAATCGGGGTCGCTGCTGGTCCATGCTCAGACGGTCGTGTTACACATACAATGTGGTATATTTTTAAGTACATCCTAGGCGTGCCCGCAGCCCTCTCCAGCGTCACAGACGAAATGATACATCAACGAGAAAAAAAGAGCGTGGGTGACAAAATCTCGAGCATGGCCCGAGGAGAGAAAGCGAACGGCGCGCATCGTGCCCGTGAACATCGAGCCTAACTAGCCTCCTTCAAAGACTACAAGTCAGCGACCAGGGGGCTGCATCCAAAGTTTATGAGGCCGTTCTACGAGACAAACATTAGTACAACCCAACATCAAGACGAGACACGCACCATCGATGTTCCATTGCAACAAACCGTGTTTGATTCACACTTAGTTGAAGAGCCAGCTCCAGTAAGTGAACTGCACTGCACGCCAAGTTGGCTGTCGCCGTCGAGGAGACCGTCCAGCAGACCCAACATGCTCAGGGCATTTGCTAGCGGCGAGTTAGCCTGTCCGACGGCACGGTCAGGTCAAAAGACCGGGGGCAGACGAGCACAACCCACCGATTGCATCTGCTGACAGCACGACACCTGGCCCGTGGAACACTGCGGGTTGCGACCAGCGAGAGGACCGCAATGGGCTAGAGCGACAAAGGGGAGGACGGCGAGCGGGCGGTGAATGAACATACTGCCAGGTGCACGGCGGCGGGCGAGTTGAAAGGAGCGGAGGGGGCAAAGTTTGGGCGGGAAGGGAAAAGAGTTTGAGGCGGGTTCGAGGAAGGGCCAGCTTTATATCCCTGGCCAAGTGAGTTGTGCGTCATCGTTGCATGCCAAAGAGAGAGTCGGAGATCTTATCCTTCTGAATTCCAACCCTCATCGATCCACCCGGTGGCATTCAACCAACTACGATGCCACAATGCCTCGAAATTCCAGAGATTCTCTTCCACATCCTCGACCATGTCTATCTCTCAGACAAGGGCCGCTCAGACCTCGCTCGTCTAGCGCGCACCTGCAAGCTCTTCAGCAGCCCCGCTCTCGACGTCCTTTGGCGCGTACAGACTTCCCTATTCCCTTTGATGAACACCTTTTCCCCTGAATTGCTCGGCTTTGCACCGAGCGAACAGATGGCCGTCGCTACAATCGTGTGTATCCCTATCGCAGAGTCTAAGATGGCCGCGTCATTGATCCAAACCATCAGACAATCACCAGGAAACCTACGATCACTCATTGGCGCAGGCCTCTGCTCTACGCTAAACGCATTCGAATAATCATGCCAGAGTCCACCCTCGCCGGCTTCGGAGGAATCGTGGTCCATAAAAGCGTTCTGCAGACACTCATCCAGTCGTGTCCCTCCAAACCCCTCTTTCCAAACATTCAGGAACTCAGTTTCCCAACTATCTGCAACATCGACATCGTTGACGCAGCGACCTACATCAAATCCATGTTCTTATTGAATGCTCCGAACGCCCTCCAGACTCTGAGTTTTCAGTACCCCGGCGGTCGCAGCATCAAGGATGCGCAGAGCTTTTTGACCCAATTTCAAACTCACTTTGGAACTCTCCGATATCTCCGGGTATTCATGGGTGAGGGCGAACCGCTCCCCTCGTTTCGGTAAACTGAAAGATAATTATAGACGAGATCCCCATAGAGATCACCGAATTTTTATCCGTATTTGCATCCATGCAGACTCTTAAATGCTTCGTCTTGGCTCTTGGGCCTGGCCTCTCCTTCATTTCTAAACGCAAGAGCTTATCTCTACCCAATCACGCGTTTGCAGGCCTTCGCTCGCTTGGCCTCCATTCATTTTCCACCCCATTCCTCCTACAACTGTTGAAAGCCGTTCGAGCATCTCACCTTCAGATCATTAACTTGCATCTCGCATCCCGGGTCAACCCAGACGATCTCGGACAGCTTTTTGGGTCCGTATCGTCATTAGCAGGGCAGCAACAATCTGTTCGCCTGATATCATTCACCGCGAGCGGCTATACATCAGCCCTCCAATCGATTGGCGATCTGCTCGCTCTCCAACGTCTGCGCCACCTCTCTTTATACAATACGGGACTCGTGCTCGACGACGACAAGCTTGACGAGATGGCGAGAGCGTGGCCGAGCTTGCAACACTTGTCTATCCTCAATGATGTCCCACCCTCGGCGACCGTCAATCCGACTCTAAAGTCTCTTGATTCGCTCGCGCAACTTTGTCCCTACATCGAAACCATAGAACTCCGACTGAACGCTCGCGAGGTTCCTCTACTCACCGAGGCTCCTACGCCTCCGCGGAGGAGTAAAGGAGCGAAACCGTTCGTCCTTGGAATTGATCAACGTTCAGATATTCGCGATTCAGAAGGCGTCGCATCGTTCCTCTTGGGAACTTTTCCTGGTATTTCGGTGAAACTGGTGGGCGGGATCCAGACGCCAGATCTGCAAGAGACGTCGTCGTGGAACAAGGTCGTAAAGATTATCGACGATACGCTTGGGCGGAAACCTCTACGACCCCCGACGCCCAAAGGACCGCGTGTAATGTGTATGTCGTACAGCGATGCGTTAATCGATGCGTTGACTGACTCGCACCTCCCAGATATGTGTTGAAGGATTTGATGCGACCCAACAATGCTTCAGTCCCGCATGCTCCTCCCTGTTCGATCGCTTTTGCTACCACATCGTGTTGCCTGGTGGGCTGTTGTGTTGTTTTATGGGTGTCGTGTACCGTCATCATGTCGTAGTCGCTGCTCGTCGTCGTTAATTCTCATTCGATGGCCATCACTTATTCCGAGAGGGATCAATTGCAATTGAGCAATGGGTTAGGCGTCTCAGCTGTCGGTGCTGCCACACTAGTACTAGCAGCGCCGTCTGAGCGGGACAGAAATCGAGGTCGGCTACATATGAGTCTCAGTGTACTTCCCGGCCGTGATTCTGAAGCTTTAGATTTTGCGCATCATGACGAACAAAGTCACGCAACTCGGGTCGAGTTCGGGATAGAGGCTAGATTTGAGTACTACTTGAATTGCATGGACAAACCAGATGGTATACACGTAGCCTTGCTGTGATACATGCTTCTTCGATCGATAAACTAATTCGTACAAGTGAAGAGCAACATAGGGGGGAAAGTCGTCTTCGAGCCCGCGAGAGTATAGATGCAGCACCGGTGCCAAAAAGTCATCTACCAAAGTGAATGAAAGGAACCCAAGAAGTGAATGGAGCACCAGAGTCACGAAGTTTCTGAACGGCGTAGTGCAATGCTGCTGCCGCCTCCGTACTGTCGGGAGCCCGGCTAGCATCTCGAAAGAGGTACTCGTACACGTCCCTCGCCACCTTTGGTGCGTCCTTGTCCATTATCGACCACATCGTCCCGATCACACTACCATACCCGGCAAGAAGCATCCCAGCTGCAAGATGAACGGATTCTTCCGACAACGACTCTTCTCCTTGGGCAGTTTGACAGGCAGAAAGGAATGCGAGTCCACCTTGCGGGCGCGATAACTGCATAATGTCCGAGAGCTTCAAGCGATGATGGTTGGCGAGGCATAGCCCGCTATCGAGCGGTTTCTTGGGATCCTGTATTCCGTGACATGCAAAATGGACCCAGTCAGTATTCTTCAACTTTTCCGTGACGTCCTCGACAGTGCCATCAGAGTTCTGGAGGGCCACTAAAGGGGACCTCTTGCATAATTCTCTGATGGAATCGATCTCGTGCTTCACGGAAAACAGTGGATTGAGTCCGTCTGTCGGCGGCTGAGGGACGGCAAGTAGGTGAAGTTTGGAACAAGGGTCGTCCAAGCTGTTCTGAGGTGACGATGCGAGCGAAGTCAAAGTCGGCAAATAGGAAGATATGACGAAATCAGAAAGTTTTGTGCCCGGCTCAGCTGTGTGATAAAGGCCAGCAGCATGTATGGGTAAAAAGGAAAAAGGACCAGTCGGACACCAGAAAATACGGGTCATTTTATCTGTGCCAGATGGTGGACTCTAATGTGGAGTCAGAATAGATTAACATTGAGACTTATATCAACAACTTACCAAAAAGCCGAGTGCCTGAAGAATGGGGTTTACAACAGACTTCCAAAGGAGTCTCAGAATCATCTGGTACAACTCGTTCGGGGTATATTGTTGTGATGTTGTCAATTGCGCTCCCCCTTCACGACCACTGTCGGTGAAATCTCCATCCAGAAACGAGTCGAGAAATATTTTCGAGAGGTCTATATCTTCAGAGGGGATGAGTTCGTACAGGGCATCACGGGAGACAACAAGCCAATCCCGCTCGAGCATCGCGCGGAGCACTCTTTGCAAGGCTTTCATATCTTCATAGCGAATTTCAGGGAGGGGGACATGGACGATGCTCTCTAACTCCGCCCTAATGACTAGTGCATCACATCTTTCTTTCCCGGCTGTGAGGTAAACGACTGGGCCGGAGATTGCCAAGGCAGAGAGTTGCTGGATCGTCTTCGAAAGCAAGAATCGGTCGAAACCTGGCAAGGACCGTATCTGAAGGAGGAGATTCTCCCGTTTAAGTGCCAGATCATGATGTCTTTGAATATTTTTCTCGAGCAATTGAGTGTCAGCGACCGAAATATGTGCTGGCTGGCAGAATGTAGCATTGTCCCGAATACTGGCATGTTCTAGTTCCTGCGATATTTGCCGGAACTGACAAGCAAGGGCAGGATGGTCGTGAGCCAGGTCATCAACTGGGGTGCGAAGCTGCAGGAACTGAGTCCAGACAATAGAACGACCTTGCTCGAGCCACTCGACGGCTAGTTCAGGATCACCAACTTCAAGAGCGGCGGCAACTGAGTCACGTGTGACATCAGCTGCTTCAACGAGTAGACGATGACGTTCGGTGACTGGAAGTCCGAGCCATGCTAATTGTGGGAGAAGGTGGACAGAAGAAGCACATGCATCAAGGAGAGCAGTGGTATTTCCTTGAAGTTGCGCACAGGAAATCCAGCCACGAGAGGCATGAAAGCGGACAGAAGGAGGACCGGTGGAAGCACGAGTGGCAATTGAATAATTGAAAACAGCAGCAGAGAGATCAGAAGAATCATAAAAGTGCGTAAAACGCATGTGGAATGCCTGCCCAAGGCCAATCAATAACCTTGGTTTGTTGGGATGGCCATCTGGAGTGAATTTTATTGCCTCCTCCATGATGGAAATGGACTTGACAATGTCTGCATGGTCGCCGAGACACTCAAAGCGACAACGTAATGAGTTCCCAAGGTTGTTCAGCCGACCTGGCTTGTCTGGATGGCTGTCAGGCATCAGACAGACAACCTCCTCAAACATTGAGATGGACCTGTGTAGATCCGTGAGGTCCCCGAGACGCTCAAAGCGACAAGATAATGAGCACCCAAGGTTGTTCAACTCGCATGGCTTGTCTGGATGGCCACCGGGTGTCAGACAGACACTCTCCTCGAACGTCAAGATGGACCTGTTTAGATCGGCAAGGTCCCCAAGACGCTCAAACCGGCTCAGTAATGAGTTCCCGAGGTTGTTCAAACAACATGGCTTGTCCGGATGGCCGTCGGGCGTCAGACAGACAGCCTCCTCAAACATTGAAATGGACCGGTTTAGATCCGCAAGGTCCCCGAGACACCGAAAGCGACGACATAATGAGTTCCCAAGGTTGTTCAACCGACATAGCTTGTCTGGATGGCCGTCGGGCGTCAGACAGACAGCCTCCTCATACAACGAGATGGACCTGTTTAGATCAGCGAGGTCCCCAAGACGCTCAAAGCGACAAGATAATGAGCATCCGAGGTTGTCCAACCGACATGGCTTGTCTGGATGGCCGTCGGGTGTCAAACAAACAGCATCCTCTTGCTTCAAGATGGACCTGTTTAGATCTGCGAGGTCTCCAAGACGCTCAAACCGACTTAGTAATGAGTTCCCGAGGCCGCTCAACCGATGCGGCTTGTCTGGATGGGTGGTAGGCGACAGACAGACAGCCTCCTCTCTCATCGAGATGGACTTCTTTAGATCCGCAAGGTCCCCGAGACGCCGAAAGCGATGATGTAACGAGTTCCCGAGGTTGTTCAACCGAGATGGCTTGTCTGGATGGCCGTCGGGTGTTAGACAGACAACCTCTTCTCTCGTCGAGATGGACCTGTCTAGATCCGCAAGGTCCCCGAGACGCTCAAAGCGACTCAGTGATGAGTGCCCGAGGTTGTCCAACCAACCTGGCTTGTTTGGATGGCCGTTAGGTGTCAGACAGACAGCCTCCTCAAACATTGAG
>JBBPOJ010000113.1:0-43882 GCA_038091395.1 Leccinum rimulosum
CACGACATTTACCTTTCTGTGCGCCAATTTTTCTCCATGACGGCTTGCGCTTGCTCAATCGCGAGACCGAAGTTGGTGCCTCTGTTCGCTCCAAACCCGAGAAGGGCACCCAGTAGCTAGTGTTGCCGGAGCTCCGGCTATTTATTGGCTCCGAGCCATAGCCGACTGTCGGCTCGGACCAAGTTGCCGCGAGTCAAGCGGCGGAAAAAGCCGTGCACAGCCTCGGCTCGTTTGCCTCAAGCTGCGGCTTCAAAACCAGCTCGAGCTACCTAAATCCCTTCCGCCTCGACCAACAGAACCCCCCTTTGCAAACGTTGTTGCGTCCAGCGCATCATCGGACATCCGACATTGGATCCCACGCTAATCGACAATGCGTCGGCGTTCGTCAGACCACACCGTCGTGCTGCGATCGAACTGTCAGACGTTCTTGGCCAG
Source organism: Leccinum rimulosum (assembly GCA_038091395.1). Taxonomy (NCBI): domain Eukaryota; kingdom Fungi; phylum Basidiomycota; class Agaricomycetes; order Boletales; family Boletaceae; genus Leccinum; species Leccinum rimulosum. The sequence goes on from JBBPOJ010000113.1 coordinate 436, forward strand.
GTAAGTATTCCCCATCGCGATCATAGATATTCATTCGTGAAGTTCACTCATCATTTTTTTTTGTCTACGTAGTTCTATGTTACTATCTCGGCATGCTGCCCTCCTGCCTCTGGGACTCCTTCTTTCTCGTAGGTTTCTACTACCACATTTCCACTCACCTGACTCTGTTTCAGTACCGTCTGACTAATCACTATGCCTTGGGGGGGGGGTTTTCTAGTTGTAGGAGGAGTCACGAGCGTCTATTCTTGCCCGCCACCTGTCTACCTTTATCCCCCCTCCACTCACTATTGTTCTATCATTCTTATTACTGTTTCTACTGCGATATGTCTGCTATTGGACTTTTAAACAGAACGTTGTATATCTTGTCGTTGCCTACAATGTGTAGCCGCCCTCCCTCACCCAGTGAGTCAAGCCAAGGCTCTCACTGGCCATCAAACAATTCCAGCAACTCGTCACAATCACCCAGTCCCGAACCCGGGATCTCTCCGACAGACGTAACACCCGAACAAGACAGCAGAGTCTTTATCGAGTGCGACCCACCACCCGACGAGCTGCGTGGTCATCCGGCCACGAGGCAGTCACATAACGTCAATTGCAGCGAGGACGCTCCTCTTCCCGCACTTGTACCATCCACCACCATCCCAGCTCGTTGCCTTCAGATCATCAAAGTCCTTCAAACACCAATCCATGACACGCTGGTAAGTACGACATTCTCTACAATGTCAACGCTATTCAACCCCACAGACCTTCGACAACATCACACCCGCAGAGTACAATACCATCATCCAATTATCGTCCGAGAGAAAAAAAGAGCATCCAATTGTTTCGAAGTAAGTCGTTACATTGCGTACGTCGCGATAATAATCTAATATGTACCGGTGTTCAGACTTACCTACTACGTAGATCTCCGTCAGCTCGTCGCGATGCCACCCCCCTTCGTCATCCATGAAGCGCCATTCAAGTTTTTCTCCAAGTGTGTCGACGAGTTGCTCAGGAGCCTATCGCTCGACCCCACAGGCGATGTAACCTGGTCTTTCTCCTTCAACGGGTCCGTCGACAACGTCAGCGACGGGTCTACAGTCCCCGATTTTCACCTTGACTTGGAATCGCCTCACATGCCCACCCCTCTCTGGGTGGGCGAGAGTGGATTCAGCTCCTCCGTGCCAGAAATGACACGAAAACTCAAGTTAGCAGCGAAGATCATTCCCGAAATCGATCTACTAATCATGGTCAACATCTCCGAGGAGAAGTTCTTCTCTCCTTCCGCACGACATCCCCTCGCCTCCTCGCCTCCTCTCCCCCGCTCTGCCTTCCAGACCGCCTCCATCCCTCACTTAGAAGACCCAGTCATCGTCGAAGATGTAATCTGGTTGAAGCTGAGGTCTATCTCGTTTCACGTCGCTCTTCGAGGACCCGACGGCGCATTTAGCTTCGACACAGGGCCGTTGTGCGCGGAGGGGGTGAGTCATTATCGTCTCGGGGAGATCTATACTCACCTCGTCCTCCAGACATTATTCCCGTTACTTCAAATGGACAACGTCGATCGGGTACTCTCCTTGGCATCCCAACGCCTCATCGCCGAAGTCGCTCAAACGCTCGAGGCGGCTGACGTCGACCCCGTCGAAGTCGCTCGCGTACGCGAGGAAGCTGACGGCGTAAATTCATCTCCCGTGAATTGGGGTCAGATGCTCACCTCCTTCCGCCGCTCGTTGTACCCCACCGCTCATCAGCGTTATTGTTGGTGGATGCGCGAAATCACTCAGACGTAGCTATTCTTCGATCGTATATTTATTAGGGAGGCGACTGTACAGTGTACATAGGTAACATTTTTGTGTAGGTACGTACTACGGATATATCATAAGTACGTGACCGAGGAATATACATATACATCGTGATGCGGCACGAGGGGGAAGTGATCCATACCGTGCCGTCATGTCGTGTGGAACTTGACTCACCACTTGCCGTAAAGTCGCGTAGGTTCGCGCCGTGCACAAGGAGAAATGTGGGCGGCAGGAGGGTCGACGACGACGACTGAAGGTGGTAAGTTGTATATTGCACCGACGGGAGATTTTAGGGAAGGACGAGGTGAGTGTCCACATCGTGCTGCGGCGAGTCGACGAGGGCGGGCGCATGTCGGCCAACCCACATCGTCCCGACGCGAACGCGGAATTTGGTAAACCCGTACTTACCGGTCGGGCACGTTGCAAGGAATTCAACGGTAAGCTGAGTCGTAGCTCATTTTTGCTTCAGATCGGCTAGTAGCATGCTGCACACGGCTGCGGAAATTGACGTCAAAAGCCTCATTGTTTTCGGTACAAAAGGCTGCTGGCTCGGCTTCAAGCCTTTCCAAGCTGGCTTTCACTTCAAAATGCCTTCGCCTTCTTCCCCCGGCAGAGCTCCTCGCTCCAAAGGTTCTCAGCGCTCGTCGAGTCGGGTACGCTCACAATCGGAGTCCAATGGTCCCGGTCAGACTCGACCATCCTCTCGCAACTCAAGGCCATCAGCCGCTGCTCCCGTTCCGCCTTTGGAAGCCAGTCCTCAGCGCCGCATGGACCCTCTTCCAGAACTTGAAGAGATCGTGATCGATGAGACTCTGTTCTCTGATTCTGACGAGGAAGAACCCGCTCCCCGCGCTCGGACGCGTCGCAACGTCCAAGATAGTAGCGACGGTACTCAGCTAAACCCGTCAACTGATCCTCTCTATTGCCTGGAGGAGCAGGAGAAGGTCCCTACAACGGCAGACGTACGGCATTTTTTCGAGAGGACTGCAGACGGGACAGTTTGTCGGACTTGCAGGCAAGTCATTCGTTTCACCTTCACATAGTTTGGCTGATTATTATGACAGGGAGATCCATGATAAAGACCCAGTCGGCTGGGCGCAAATGTACTCCAATAAGCGTGACCGTACGTTTAAGTATTCCCGCAACACCGGAACGTCCGCCCTCCGCGGGCACGTTGATCGTCTTCACCTCTTGGAGTACGTCAATCTCGCGGAGGAGAATGGCTGGCCGATTTTTCTTGAAAGCATCAAGAATACGATGGCCCGTGGCTACCGTCTCAACGAGATTCGGGACGCGCTGTCGAAGGGTGCATCACTCGCATCTCTCCCTCCCCGTCAATCGGACGCTTCATCGACGACAAATGCAATTCCAAGCGAACGAGCATCTATTCCTCGCTTCTCGTTGGAGGAGCTGCACAAACAGCTCGTTTCGTTCATCGTCACGGATGATCAGGTAAGTATGGTTTCACTTTGAGCGAGAGTTGCGTGCTCATTACTCGTACGTAACAGTCCCTTAACGTCGTCGAGGGTCCGGAATTCCGTCGACTACTCCTTCTTTTGCGCGAAGATCTCGTTGACGCGCAGATCCCTCACCGTACGAAGATTCGCGAACACGTTATTAAAGAGTGGCAAAGGTACTTTAAAATTTTACAAAGCGATGTAGCGGTAGGTTTCATTGCACACGAACACTTCTATAAATGAACTTCTATTTCACAGGCCGCCCTTGGGAACGTCTCGATCACCGGTGACATATGGTCAGACAAGAATCGGCGCCCTTTCCTGGCGATCACTGGCCATTGGATTGCCGAAGAACCCGGGACAAAGACTCTCAAGTTGAAGTCCGCGCTATTGGCATTCCATCGTATTCGCGGGAATCACACCGGGAAGTCGCTCGCCAAGAGCATCCTTTACCTCCTAGATCGGGCCAAGATCACAGCCAAGGCAAGCACTAATTGCTGTCCCACATAGTCGACTAACATATTCATATTGATGTTCTACTTCTATTAGGTAGGGCATTTCACGATGGATAACGCAAGCAACAATAAATCGTGTCTGCAAGAGCTCGAAACCTTACTCCGCGCTCGTGAAATAGATTTTAGCGCGTCCGATCGTCTCATATCCTGTTTCCCCCATGTGATTCACATCTGCGTGACTCACGTGGTCCAAAATTTCACTAGCGCTGATCTCAGTGTTGTCTCCCGTGCATGGAACTCGGCTTTGCCCAACCAAGAAGAGCGCAAAACCTACGCGGCAGCCGTCAAATCTAATCCCATTGTAGCTTGCCGGAACATCGTCCGCGCCATTCGTGCATCCGGCCTCCGTCGTGACGAGTTCATGGATACGATCACAACTGGCAACACGAAGAACTGGTTCAAGGACGACGCGGGCAATGTGGTCAAGGTGCCTGTATTGGAGCCCTTGCGAGACGTCGCAACACGCTGGGACGCCATGTTTACGATGATCAATCGCCTCAGGGTTTTACGACCGGTGAGTAACCACGACTTCTGATGAATTCTTCGATCGATTAACTATATCTTTACTAGGCAGTCGACTATTTCCTCGCATTGCCGAATCAAAAAGAACTAGCTGAATATGCTCTGTCTCCGTCACAATGGCAGGTTCTTGAACATTTCGAACGAATCCTCCAAGTGAGTTGAACTTCTATTTCCGTATCGCTCCCGATCCTTGCTAATAAATTAACACAAAAAGGTCCCGCACAAAGTTCAGCAACGAATGTCGAGTGAAAGTCTTCCTCGTCTGGGGAGCTCAGTCCCGTCCTTCGAACTCTTCATGTCGGCCTGGGAGATGCTCGCCACGAAACACCCTCAACTGAAACCATGGATCGACGTCGGTCTCGAATGGGCGACTCGATACTATAAGCGCATGGACAATACACGAGCATATGTAGTCGCTATGTGTAAGTACCCGCCCTTCCTTTGAGTTAAAACTAATCAGACTTTCCAGTCGTCGATCCCGGCATACGTATGTCATGGATCCAACACTGCTGGGATGAGCCGTACATTGCGTCGGCGGAGGAAATGATACTGAAGCTGGTGAGCAGTCGACCCGGGCTACGGCGTAGCGTACTGACACTTTGAACTAGATGAATGAATACCGACAAAAAGCTCCGCCGTCCACGACCGCCAAGAAGACCAACGCAGTCCACACGATCGATTCGCTTGCTGCACAATTCGGCCTCGCGGACATGACGATTCGACGGTCCCAGTCCCAGAGTACAATGACGACAGACAATGAGTATAGATCATATATCAATGGGGACCTTTGGGATGAAGACTCAGACCCGTTGCGATTCTGGGAGGTAAGCACAATTATCTTATCTTTCTTTGACATACGCGTGTAATCGCGGTAATATACAGAGCAAACGGCAAAGTTATCCTACAATATTCGCCATCGCCATGGACTACCTTCCGATCCAAGCCTCGGCGGTGCCCTGCGAACGCGTTTTCTCCTCAAGTGCGGAGACGGACACAGTGAAACGCAACCGAACTTCGCATACCCTATTCGAGGCCTTGCAAATGCTGAAGTACGATTTTAGGAAGCGTCGGTTGACGTTTTCTGGTGGAACAACACTCAACCAGCGCGACCTTCTGGAAGATGAACCCGATGAACCAACAGTCGACGCCGGCGGCAGTTTGGCTGCGCACGAGCAGCCTATTAACGACGTTATCAACATTGCTGGGCAAGAGGAAGGGGACCATTTGCCGGTCGAGATTGAACTGATTTATCTCGATTGACATGCCGTACTACGTAGTTACATTTATGATGAGCTTTCTAAGTTGATGTTTCACTATCACCGTATCACGAGCAATTGACGATGCCTCGCTGTGACCTTTCGTTTACGAGCTGGGCATCGTGCCAGGGCACGTGACTAAACAAAGATTCTCAACACTGCCCGACTCGTCGGTGTATCGACCACTCCCACTTTCGCTCTCATGCAGGATATTGCTCGTGTGGATGGAAAGTTCAAGCTGGACAAACATCTTTACACCAGTCGTTCCGGTAGGTTTCAAATGCTCCTTCGATGTCAATAAAGCTACATATGAACGTAGGCGCCTTGTTTCGAGCAGCTGATCTAGTCAGCGGTCACCCAGTTCTCGTGAAAATCAGTACCTCCTCAAGCAATCTTGAACCCCTGCATCGTGAACGCTATGCACTCGACCAGCTACGCGGGATTGAAGGCGTTCCCGAAACTATCTGGTCGGGAATGGATTTTGATCGGTACTTCCTTGTGTTTGAGGATTTGGGTCCAACATTGCAAGATTTGATCGACTCCACTGGGCGGCCGCTATCTCTCAACGCCGTTGTTTCGTTGGCAGAGCAAATGGTAAGAGAATCTTCACCTATAGTTCAGAGAGAACTTGTTCACGGAACCACGATCTACTAGGTAACATGCTTTCAACACTTCCACTCTCGCAGTTACGTCTACTCGAATATCAACCCCCAGAATATATTCCTCCACCCCGGCAAACCGACGAACAAGTTCTTCCTTTTCGACTTGTCCCTTGCACAACCGTACAGGGACCCGCAAACTTACGCGCATGTCCCGTCTCGCAGCGGCTTTTCCAGCTCGGTGACGCGCACCGCATTCTCTTCGTTCAATTTTGATCTCGGAAACCAGGTCAGTCGTCGGGACGACTTGGAGTCGCTGGCCTACCTCTTAATCTATCTCGCCCGCGGATCCCTTCCGTGGTTCGACTCTAACGTTACACCGGACGAGGAGTTGTCGAAGAAGAAAAAGGAGACCCCGATCGCGGAAATCTGTAACACGTTACCCTTATCGTTTACCACTCTTCTTCATTATGTCCGTAACCTCTCGTTTACGGAGAGGCCGGACTATAGTTACATTCTTGCACTCTGTCACGCCATTGAAGAGGACCCTTTTCCACCTTCGCCCCCTTTTCCACGTTCGCCTTCGCCACCCTCTTATGGCGACACTTGTGTGCAGTCACCCCAGTCGCACGCACCCAAGTTACCTTCAAAAACTCCTCGGAAGCGGCTGCGTGACTCAGCAGCTGTAACGCCTACGGTCAAAAGGTCTGTTTCGTTTTCGTGATAAGGGAGTATACTCTAATTATCTTTTTTTCAGTCGACGAATCGTTACTCGGAGCTATGCAAGCAATGCCAGTGGTTGCCGGTCACCCATTGCGCTGCTACACGCCGTTACTGAGTCGTGAGGTGGCTCGGCCCATTCGGGAATCGGGAACTTCGGGAGTCGGGAGTCGGGAGTCGGAGTTCGGGTGACGTGGACATGGTCACTGTGGCGAAGAGCTGTCGCATTTGTGCTCTGTAGTGCAAATATTGTAGATATCATGTTGTATGTTCAAGTATGATTTATGATTTATGTGCTGTACTACCAGCTTTACATGGTTCGAGCTGCGAGCCGAGCTATGAAAAATTGAAGCTGCCACTTGTAAGCAGCTTAGCTAATATGAATAAATTAAGTTATGCCAAAGCTGACATAAGCTGAAGCTGGCTCGCAGCTAGCCGAGCTGCAGCAACACTAGTGTGAACTACCTAACCGCGGTTGATATCGTGGCGATATCTTTTTCGTCTGAGCATGTAGCTCAGATATTATGTTCGGAGCAGACCGGGTGCCATATTACAAGAGGTTTTGATGTTTTCGGCAATCAGGCATCCCGGGATTTCCCGGATTACGTTTTCACAAAGAAAACACACAGTACGTTACTCAAAACCAACTAAAAATGAATATGTACACGAACGTGTTCAAGGCTTGGCCCTCTTGGAGCCGGTCGGTACCGTATACGATTTCTGGTCGCTGGTTGCAGAGTTACAGAGAAACCGAGTTATGGGCTATTTTTTTCACACATTTTTCCCACGTGGCCAGGTTGCCTGAAAAGGACAGCAAAATAGATTGGTCAGTGTCTGTTTCTCACGACCCTATGCCTTCCAATCCGAGTACACTCGGAACTCAACAGATCCCTGGCCTGGACGAGCAACGGAAAGAAACTCTTTGGACAAAATCTATTTTGTGTCCTCCAGGACGACACTCCCAATGGTCTATTCACGGCGACGCCAATCCACAGTACATATTGCATCACACTAGCAACGGCGCATGTATAGCAGTCTCTACCGACTCATTGGTTTCATTCTGGGACACTACTGTCTTCCATTTCGTTTGGTCCATGGTCATCTCTGCAAACTATGATATGGTGGCCGCGGGTGGGAATACGACCTCGCTCCGCAAAAACATAAAAAGGCATGGTACAGGATGATCAACCGGCTGGAATGGATTGTTCGCGAGAAGGATAAAAGAGCATACAGCTCTGAGGAGGCAGCTCTTTCTCGTTGATAACGGAGTGTGTTCGTCGTGGTAAGCACATACTCAGGATCCACAGTGGCGCTACTTCGCTGGCGAATGCGTCTGTGTTGAGTGGACCCCAGGATATTGTTTATTCTTGTTTGGTAAGTTGATGATGCAGGCGAGGTTCAAACTTCAGGGTGGTGACGGTGGAAGGTATGTGTATACAATACCCTCGTAAGAAACGGCGCGTGGACCAGGCGTGACATATTTTAATCCAACCTCTTGTTCTATCAGGAATTAGGGACATACATCATTGTGCTACATATGATGAACATTAGACTTACTCTGAAAAATATCGTCGGCCCGCTGCTCCTGGTTCCAGAAGGGCCACAGGTACTCTTTGGACGTCGCTCCAGGCACTGGGAGGAGAGGGAGGCAGTGGGTTGAGAGGATATGGATAGACGGGAGCCCGAGTTGCTGGGTGTGGCGTGAGCTGCTCCAGGAGTGACTGACGACGTACCCACAAGTAGGAGGAGAGAGAGAGAGAGAAGATGGGAGTGCGAAGAAGAGCACGGCAGCCTTGCTCTCAAGGCCGGTCGTCGGACATCAGGTGGGTGACACGCAGTCATAGAAGTGACTTTTGTATGGATCTGTACACCACACCTCTCATTCTCTTATGACCAATAGGACCCTCTTGGAGCTTTGGTGGGATGCAGAGACTGGATTTCCGTGCAACACTGTCGCCATGGAGGTTCCAGGCTCTGGCACTACATCCGGACAAGTCACTGGACTGGCATCATCCAGGTGTTCACGGTTCATTTATCTGCCGTCTCCGTCCTTGGTGTTTGACACGACAACCCGGGCATTCTACGAATTCCCCACGTTCACTCTTGCATCTGTATGTGGCGATCAGATGCACAGACATGCCACAGATAACACTTATTGGCCAACAGATCAAACAAGGTCTAGAGTCCATTCCGCTTTTCTGGAGCCCGATGTCAGTGTCAAGTTCACAAATACACATGTGATCGTCCTTCGTGACTATTCGTGTGTGCGGGGGGGACCCTGTTATCGCACAAGCGTTCACTGTTCCCGACGACCAACGCGCTGTCGAGAATGGGAAGGGGGTCTCCTCCACCTCTCTCACGAAGGAGTATTCGGCAGTCGACAAACGGACTGTGATGTTTTACGGAATTCTGTTGCTGACTCCCTAACTGGATCCATCAATGTGAGGTTACTGGAGCGAAGGCAGAAATCATTGGTCACATCCTGTTCAAGAACCCTGTTGCATGAACTTGACGCTGCACATGCCAACCCTGAAGAATGTCAACAATGACCATCACACGGCATGATGTTATCGTAAAGGGATTGACACCAAAGAAGAAGGAAAGATATTTCCCAATTCTCCAACGTCTGTTATGGTACATGTTGGATGAGGGGGAAGCATAATCGGGACTGATTACGCCCCTGGTATAGATCAAAGCGGCCTAATGAACCCCGTTGACCCCACCTGCAATGTTGTTACAAACGTTGGTCGACAGTGTCGACTGTGAGGAAATGCTACAATGACACCATCGTACTTTGATCAATTGATCACTGGTCATCCTCCACGTGCAGTGTGGTCAGGATCGCGTCAAGCTGACTGTTCCCTCCAAGTCTCGCGATTTCCACTCGGACCTTGACGATGAAACGAGGATAAATGATGGGATCCCTCGCGATTCAATCCCAGGGATTACATACCTCTTGTTCGAGCTCTTTCATTATATTCAACGTATAGCTGAACGAACCCGTCTGGTTGCGTAAATGAGAGATGGTATGATGCTTCAACGTCGGAGTCGTGGGTCTCTTTTGGAGCACGTCTGTGATTCGGAAATAAGCTGTGAAAGCCATAATCGAACTGCAAGCTTACTCAGTATCACGCGGTTGCTCACGTCCGCTCGTACTCCGTGGACGATTGGGAAAGAGAATTTGCCCTCAGTGAGATCTTCCGCGAACCCTTTGTTCTTTGAATACTGCAATGTGCCCGATCATAAGTGTATCCTCCAACGATTTCAAAGGACGACGAGGCACACCTCTGTACTCTGCAGATTCATATAGTCGTCTCTGATCTGAAAGTACACCCCAATCAGATTGACCAGATAGACATAATCTCTAGCGACGACAATTGTCAGAAATACCTCGGATAAGGACAGAAAAGGACTCTTACACGGTCACATTCTTAGTCGCACACGCCATCATCAACTTGACGGCGATCCTGAACAAACCGCCAGTCTCTGGACAAACACCTATCGTCAGTGCAATCATCGGACGCCCCGACAAAACAGTACGACTCAACTGTTGTTCACCATAGCGACGTACTCCTCCTCGGTCGGACATTGCAGCGTGTCCCGCCAAAATATCTCGAGCCCCTGTCCGCGATGGAGGGACAACAGCTCTTCGGTGACCACCAGATCCAGGTCTTTATTCGCCACGACCCTCTGCGCCTCGTCTGGGGGCCCGGAGCCAGAACCTTCACCACTTGGCCTGAGCGCTGCGAGCTCCTTGTACGCCAAAAAGTACACATAGTTGGCCGTGTTGATTGTGTGCGGGACGCCGTAGATGCGGTGCGCGACAGGTTGACCCCGTCGGAGCTGCGCCCCGTCTTCGATATCGTCGACCATAAGGCTGGCGCTGTGTAGCATGCGCACGACGCGCGCGATCACGGAGAGCTGCGCACGCGGGACGTCAAGCCAAAGGTTGAACGCCTCGATCAAGAGTGATCGGATCTCTTTGCCTGGCTTGGAGCAGACATACGAAAAGGGCTCGAGGATGATGGTCTCGGACGATTGAGACCACTCTTGCGGATGGTGGAGGGGGCGGAGGAGGTCTGAGAGAACGGTACTGGTCGACGTCAAGTCCATGTCACTGATGCTAAGCTGTAGTAAATGGCGGAGAGCTGCGCACGACCACCTTACAAGTTCGTCATACTTCCCACGAGTTACAGTGGAATCCCACCAATCGTTGAAGAGCGGAACACCCTGCTGCATCATTCCGGTTCTCAGCGCTTCAGCAGCGGAAATGGGCAACGGAAAAGCTGATAAATGCATCGGACCCTACCCCCTTAACCTCATAGCCCCACTCGATGTGTGAGCACTAGCTGTCATCCTCACAGTTAATATCCAATTAAAGTACAACTAAATACATGATAATACATCACAGCTCCCCATTCACTACATCCTGTAATATTGGCCGCCCCTTCAACACCCCACCCCTCACCGGGGACGTCCTCGCCTTCTTCGACGGCGTCCCCACCGCCAGCGCAAGTCCATCTCCCTCCCCACCCTCCGAACAGATCAACTTATCATCCGCAACTCTCTTCCCGCCCTGCTTCCCTCCTACGAGCGCAGCGATCCTGGGAGGCTCCAACGTCGGATGCTTCTTCTCAGCGCCCTCAGCCAGCCGGAGCACCCACCGCCGCTCGTCCATCAGCTCTAGAAACTCGGCCAACAACGATGTCGCGCCGAGCGTCTTCCGCGAGCCGATGATGATCAGCTTCGACTGCGCGCGTGTAAACGATACGTTGACGCGTCGCCAGTCCTTCAACAAATCACCAATCTGTGCAGGGAGTCACGTTAGTTCCAATACATGTAGAGGTTGAACGGACACATCGAAAGGCGCATACGTACCTGTCTGTGATCGTTCGATCGCACCATCGAAATAATCACGCAATCCTTATCCCTCCCCTGACTCTTGTCTGCCGTCCATTTCTCGATCTGCTTCCTCTCCTGCAACAGATGCGAGAGCAGCTTGATCTGCTGCCTGTATAGTGACATGATCCCGATCTGTCGCTCCTCGACGCCGCTCTGCAAGAGAGCCTCGACAATCTGGTATACGAGCTTGCCCTCCACTTCGTTCTGAACCAAGTCTCCCACGCGCGAATCGAACGCTGGTACACGGTCTGTATCCACGAATACAGCTTTACAGCTGGATCGCAATTAGTCGGTTTAAAACATAATAAAAGAAGGCAACGATCACTTACTTTTCGTCCAAGAGTCTCGCTAGCCAACACTGGTTATCATCACACAGACATCCACCCACTCCACGAAGGGTGTCGATGAATCTCTTGTCAGGCAGTGCCAGACTGCGCTTCGCAACCTCTTCCGAACCACACCGAAGACGGTCCCCATATATGAGCTTGTTGGACAAGAGCATGATATCCTCGTTCATGCGATATTGATGTGTCAGGTCCACGACCGCATGTGGGTGGGTTTCGGAAAGTCGCCGGAATAGCGACGTTTCTAGGCCACCCTTTCTCGCGGCGGGATGACGGACCTAAATAAGTATGTCAACTCCTGGTCACGTCATGATGCGGGAAACAGTATAATTCACCAGTGGCGGAAGCTGGAAGTGGTCTCCGACGAGCACGAACTTGTCCGCGAAGCGCAGTGGACCGAGGCAGGTAGGCAACGTAATCTGGGACGCCTCGTCCACGATACAATAATCAAATGTCCGTCGAGAGAACAGAGGACTACGGCAATCTCAGTACCCTCGAGTCATAGACCGACTCCAAACTTACTGATCGATCGTCAAACACGTGGTAGCCACCACAGGTGGCGACATGATCTGGTTTTCAACTTGTTCAATGGTCTTTGCGGACCTCCTCTCCGCCTCTGTAAACTTGCGGACCTCTGGATGAACCTAAGTGGCCCGTCATTACAATCCCCTGTATCATATGCGTCAAACCAACCTTGTCCACGTTGCCCAACCTCAGAATCCTGTAATCGTCATCCTTGAGCTTGAGCAGGATGGTATCCACCGCAGAGTGGGTGTATGACGTCAACAACACCGTCTTTCCCATAGCCACAAACGTCCGAACGAGCGCCGCAATCACGGTCGTTTTCCCAGTCCCAGGCATCCCGAGGATTAACGAGTAATCGTTGGCGCTGAGCGCCCGTGTCACCGCCGCCATCTGACCCGAGTTCAGCTTGCCCGTCGCAGCGGCATACTCGGGAACATCGCGCAGCGCGTCTACCGTCGCCTGTTCGTCCTCGAACGTCGGTCTCCGAAGATCTACGACCAGTTCGAGGCGTTTCGTGTCCCCATCAGCGTAAAATAACCGTGCGAGGTTGTCCCGAATACGACCCATCCCAAATATCTCATCTCTGTCAATTCGAAACACCGGTCGGATCCGTGCCCGGGACTTGCGTAAGACCTGCAGTCGCGCAGCAATCTTAACCACGTCGAGTTCGTGGTCGACGCTCACGACGACCTCTTGGGGTGTGAGATCCACAATGAGGCCCCGAGCGAGTGCGAGGAGTTCTGGATCAACGGAGACGACGATGACATCACCCGTGCTTATGTGGCCATTCAATAGAGACGGACTCTGGAAAGCCGGGTCATTCCCGCGGACAAACCGATATGTGTATCGATATCGCTCCGTTGCATTTGGTATGATGTTGGGGGGGATGAACGTCTTGTCGATGACCATGGCATCAAAACATCGACCCTTTTCTTCTCGTTGCCCTGCCGTCATCGTCCAAAGTTCTTTTCGGAACCGGATACTGTCTTGCTCTTCGAAAGTTATAAGCGCTTCCCATCGCTTGAAGAACTCCGCTTGGGCGGGTGTCAAGTGCGAAGCCTTGGCATCATAAATCCCTGCAATCGGCGACGAATCGTCGACTACATTCTCGACAGCCTGCAGGTCATCTTAACGAAGCACGCTCCGAGGATCGCCGGTACTTACCTTGCGGTACAACATGCAGGCATTGAGCTCAAAGCACTTTTTACACGCATGCTCATCATCGATCGTGGGTGGCAAGAAAGGCTCAGGAGCCTTACCCTGATTCACACGACGCATCGTGTACGCAGCCATCTCGTTTCTTGCATCGATGAGGCCCCTCAGTTCGTTTCTAGTTCGAGGGACCCTCACGACCTCTTCGCTTTGGGTATAATAAAGCAGCCCGCTAGGGACTTGGACGCCATACCGCTCCTCGGCGAGAAGAGTGTACAGCATTGTCTGTGCGCGGTGTTCCATGCCACCGATGGACCTTCCCGTTTTGATCTCGAACGGCACGGTGTGCGTACTGAGTAGGGGTCCTTGCGTTTCCAGGGTGCTCTCGGAAATGATAGCTTGGACACTCGCGTCCAGCTTCCCTTTGAGGCCGTAGGTAGGTGACCATATGTCCTCCTCGATATCATATAAAGAAGTGATGGCGAGACGCGAATTCTGGTTGGCTGCCGCTCGGGTATTGGTGAGGATGGCCTCGGGCTATGATAAAAACGTTTGTGACCATGAATCATGACGAAGAAAGGGTCTACCTTGGGCTTGTCTGCGATATAGCGAGCAGAGAAAACTTTGAGACCTTTGGAACGAAGCTTGACTTCCCGCTTAGCATCTTCGATGGTAACTCCAATTTTTACGATTTCCGGGAGGCTCTTCATAACGCCACGTTCGATCAAGTCTTCGACGTAAAATTCATCCCATTGCTGTGTAGCAAGGCATGTTTGCATAATCTCATGCAGCATATTACCCCATAGGAGTGCGGGCGAGACGTCAGACGTTGACCTTATTAGAGAAGACAAAAGAGGTTTGCGCCTGCATTGCGTGGCATTTGAGAGCGCAGTCGCCGTCATAAGTAGATCTGGATGAAGAATGAAAAGATTCTCATGATATGAGATCGTAATGGAGCCCTTTGAGTCAAACTGTCCTAGGACATTAATGATATCGCCTAAGCAAATGAGCTGGTCGGAACTTCTGACAGGGCCATAGCTATTGTTCGCACCTTTTCGGACGTCAGATTCAGCCCAGTCGTCCTGAAGTATAACCGAGCGCGAGTGCCCGTGTGGCTGGGTTTTCACCAACAATACCTATTTGCATTGTCAAGAGAATCTGAAAGAAGAAGGAAGAGACCCTGACCTTGGAGCCGAGTTGTGATCGCTCGTCTACAGTGTCGACGATACACCGCACAGTGGGGGGCTTAGCATAGGCTATTTCTGGGGCAACAGCAGACTTGCCATCCAAATCAAGACAGGAGAGAGGAACGCAGTATAATAGATCAAACCTTGAGCTTGTCGCGCTTACGACCAGGCGTGAGAAAGTCGTTTTCCATGTCCTCCCAGTCCCAAGTCTCGGCTCCGTCGACGAGGGCAGACAAACTCAAATTGAGGTCTTGGTTTTGGAGGGGCCCGGACGGCATAGAACGAGCGCGGCGAGGAGTCACCGGTTGTTTAACAGGCGAACGTTGACGTTTGTGAGGTGACCGCTGGTACCTGCCATCAGACTGTGCATGCGCAAGAACGAGAGATCCCATACTTTGGATGGACTGGCCTTCTTCTTCTTGGGTGTCATGAAATCTACCTCCATGTCCGTCCAGTCCCAGTCCTCCGCACCGTCCAGTAGGACAGACAAGTCGTCTGCATTGTCTGTTACTTTGAGCTTCCTAGGTGAGCGTTTAGCACAAGGGGACGCCTTGGACGTGATGGACGAGTCCAAGCCGTCAAAGAGCGTCTGCATGAACGCATCCTCTTCTCGTAGCTCGACCGCCATGTGTGTCAGTAAGTCAGGTCAACGCGACGCGTTATTTGTCTGTGCTTGTCCCTATCCATATATGAAGATACTCCGCGAATTGTCTTATCCGATCTGCTTCTGGATGGTGGCACATCACCGATCAGAAAAATGACCAGAATTCCGAGTCCAATCCTTGTGTGGTTAGGCTCAGGTTCTATGAACGCTCAGCGATACGTCCGTCACTGTCAGAAATCCGGCCAGATCAAACAGTAACGTAACACACTGTATATGGTTTCGCTGACCCCGCTGACTCTCATTGGAGACTCAGATCTGTGAATGATATCGTCACTGGCTTCCAGAAGGGCCGGTTTGTACGTCCACTTGCGTACCTCCGACGTGCGCCGATAGTGTCATTGTATTAATTTGGCAACATTTACATCATATCATCGATCGGTCATTGACCGCGTCCCCGCCTCGACCGGACCAGACCAAAAATTATTAATCATTACCACCAGGCAGACGGTTCCCTGCCTCGTGCACGTCCAAGCCTGTTTCTTTACGCGTTATACATCACCAATCGGGGAAAGAAAAAGAACACAAAAACGAACGTTTGACTGCCATCCTCGGCGTCACCTCAGTTTACCGCCGTGCCTTGCACTGTAACACGCAATTAACGTGCAGTTGCTTCACTTCGCAGGGCCAACCATGGGCGGGTCTAACTATTATGCAAATGCTCCATCCGCGTACCCACCCATCTGCCTCGTGTTCACCACGCCCACTGGATCCATACAAACGAATCGCCTGTACAGCCTATCTGAGTTTCCTTGCTCCAAATTTTGCCTCGGGCCGGAGAAACAGTCAACTTTGAAGCCAGATGCTCGCCTCTCGGAAATAATACGTCCTCGCGCGCAGCGGTGTCGACGACACAGAGAAGCATGGGTCCGCACAGTTAGAGTTGCTCCGACCATCTCGCCACCTAGACGTTCCCAGCCCTGCCTCGGATCACGAAATATCCCCTCGTCCCGATCCAGTCTATCGATGGCACTGGCTTCAATTCCAACGCAGTCACATCAAATACGCGTCCCCCATCAGGACAGCACCTGATCACACTCGCACCACCAACATCGATGTCAAATGCCCACACGTCACGTTAAGAACGGGCCGGACAGCCAATTGAATGATGCTCATCGCTCTCAACTCTCCCCCATACTTCCCGCAGAGCAGACGTCAAGTTCCCGTCCCTCTACACCCTTATCGGTCGAGGCAAACCCTGGACTATTAGTGCCAGGGCCGTGAAGCTAGAAGATTGAAGATATGACATGCCACAGACGGCGACACTGCCCTGTGACTCCTGTCAACCCTTGGCGGTCACCGGCTTTGATCGGCAGACCGACGTCTCGCTGACGACGAGGGGAGTTTAGCAGTATAATAGGATATAACAAACCGTTCCATCTTGAAAAAACTTCCAATGGCCGTGTGTCTGCTTTTTTTCGCTTGGAGGGTGGAGGGTATGCGGCGATCATCGATCATCAAGGAAGCAAGACTGGGAGCAGGTTTGCCCGACGAAAATATCTTACTTACCATAAATTCCTCCATCGCCTGTACATCCTGCGTAATTACGTGTTTAACCAAACCACAGAAGCACGATAACGATCGATCAATATACTTTTATCAGTAATCCATAGTCCGTACCCGAGCCTGACGACGAGTATATATATAATCGCCATCACTTTGCTATTGGGTGTAGGAAACAACATGTCCAGTGAACGTTCTACGTTCAAAGGCCACACATCCACGAGATATGAACAATGGGAAACACTGGCAGAACACATGACGTCCAGAATACAGTGAAATATGGGGACATGATAAAGCGCATGCGTCCGTGTTACATAATCTTTGAAAAAAATAACATCATTAGGATGCACGCCAAGCAGGAGGGGATCGAAACGTACAAATGTGTTTGGGTCCGTGGGATACAAGTGGGACGAAGACGTACGCTGCGAATTGCCATCCAAGTTGGCGACAAAGTCGTCGAACGCAAACTGGTCGAAATTGACGTCCAACATGAAAGGCGTGTCAAAAAGGTTTTGCTCCGCCTCGGACGGTGCACGTGATCCTCCAGAGGCTGGAGCAATGTACGCTGTGGGAATAGAGAATGACGTTGAGGGGGTGCCCAAAGGAATGGAACCGTGCACTGTTTGATGACCAAACGTTGACGTCATGGAAGAGCCATGGCTCAAGGCGTCCGCGGATGACTGTCCATAGGTGGGAGTAGCGGACCCTGGAGGATATTGGAAATGATATGTGGCCGAGAAGATGTGTGCCGGGCGAGGACGTTGCGAGCGGTCCTGGTTGAGCGCGGGATCAGGGAGACAATACACATCTTGGACGATCGTGTACAAAGTGGGGTCTGGGTTCGATGTTAAAGCCGACCGGGAACTGGAAAATGGGCGGGGCTTACCTGCAGCTTTGCAGAGGACGTCCCAATATTTGGGTACGAGTGTCGTATTATATAGTGCAGGTTCGTCGCCGGGCGCTTGACCAGACGACGAAGAAAAATAAGGTCCGACATATTCAAGCATTGTATGCTCTGTGTGGACGGGTGCTCCGTCCAGGCAAACGATGTAGGAAGACTTTCCATTGACAGGGCAGGGGGAGACAAAGGTCACTGTAGGATCGATGTGACGGATGTGACGCACGTCCGGAGGACGGGAGCTAGAACTGGACGTCGATGCGGTGGTGGTGGATGAGGGGCTATGACCCAGTGAAGACAAGAGTGATTGCTGTGGAAGGATGTCGATGTAGACGGGCATCCGCGATTCGACGGGTTGACGAGGGTTTGGCTGAAGGAGGCGAGGCATGATAGGACTCGTTAGGGTGGCTGGGGATTCTGAAGAGGAGGAAGTGGAAGAGGTATCCCAAGATATACTGGAAACTGAGGGGCTGGAAGATGAATCGTCCCAAGAAGTCGACTGGAATACGGGAACCCGCGCATCGCAGGAGCCGGTGCGTAACCGTGTGTGATAGCAACGCGTCAATACATCGATCACTGTGGTATATGACAAATACAAACACAAACAAAATTTTATGAGCGTAACTTTATGAGTGTTGTCCGCACATGGACCGCGCGGCGATGTGGCACTTACACTGGCGGCCTTCGGATGTGTCTCTAAGCTGTTGCAAGCGGCTACCTACCTGCTTGGCGGATCTGTATTTTCCTGTGATGTTATGGATATAGTCGGATATGAAACGATTGCGCATTGGATAGCGGCCCAGAATTCGTGTTTCCCGCGAGTCAGCGGGTTCATATTCTCGGAGAGCTGTGTGCCAAATAATGAGAATCGTGATACACGCACGCTGATGGACGTACCCTTGAGCATGATCGCTTCGAGGTAAGGTGGCCATACTGCTTCCGATCGACCCTTTAAGGTCTTCCAGGTCTTCCGAGTCTTGAGAATGATCTGCAAGATGTCGTCCACGCTGTACTCGAATGAAGAGGAATCGTGTGCGCTGCATGTTCGGAAGGGAATAACCGCAGACTCCGCATTGGGAAGCGGCGGAGAGTGATGACTATCGAGACATCGCGTGATGTGACTCGTCAGACGGAATGGGGGACTTGGATACATGAGGGGCTAAATAACTCATCGGCGGGAGAGGATCATAAATAGGAGATAATGGGAGGACTCGACGGCAATTGTAGAGCTCAGTTTGCCGGGACCAGCTAAAAGAGGGACAGCATTCAATACCCCAGAGAGTAAACCAAGTCAATTGATAAATCTACCGTACGTGCATATCGTAACGGCGTTGGGAAGCAGTGGAGTCGTTCGCCCATTTGGGCATAGGAGCGGCGGCCACAAGACGCAGTGACCTGGACCTCGCTACAATTTCTGTTGTTTGGTGGCACTGAGCATCAAATCAGACACTACACGTTCAACGAGAGCCAACGAGTCCCATGTAGCGAAGGAAGGTCATTCGATAACAAATCAATAACACGGAATGGAGGAGCAGCTGGCAGGAAAGGGAGGGGACCTTGCCATGGATCGTGGATCTGGATGGATCTCAGATGGTTTACTTTGTCTCCGGCGCTGGCCATACCCCGGACTCGGCAAATGCCAGCATCACCACGCCCTTTCCGTAAATGGATTCATTAATCTGCTGATCGTTTCAGCAGCTCACACGCAGGGCTCTCCTTCCTCGGCTCTTCCATGTACTTACTGCCACTGAAACACCACACTGGTCATTGGACCGGGAGATTGACCTGAGGCTGTCCATAGCGCGCCCTGCCGCGGCGAGAACGTGGAACAACGCGCTCATGACAATCGAGCTACAGTTCACAAATAAGAGATATTGCAGTGCTACTTTCTGCCCTGTTTCAACCAGCTATTTCCTCTAGGAGCACAAGTCACCCGCCCCGAACCGAGGGGAAAAGATCACCTCTCAGGTTCAAAGTCTACGCTTCCGACACACCAGTGCACGCGTTCCGGTGTGCGGGAATCCGTCTGATGGAAAAATTTGGTTGAGCACAAAACAAAGGTACGAGCAAAATGTGTGGTTTTACTTAAACGTTGTCCAACCAAGTTATCTAATGTGAACAGCACTCTGAGCTGAGCTGAGCAGACTGGAGAGAGAGTCTGAACCTGTCAGAATTCAACATTGATTCTGCTTATGCGCGTCAGCCAAACTCCCTAGAATTGACCAGTGAGTGGTGCCGAGACAAATAGGACGGCCGTTGGAAGCTTGTTCGTCGTGCGTTCAGGCATCTGCTTAGATACACCCTACGCTTCCATATCAATGCATTCAGATTCTTCGCCGGCTTGTCCACGGCGTTTCACTCCGGCGACGTTCGGGTTCAGTTACCGGCGCGCTCGTGACCATCATGATGCACCACATATGAGATAGTGCACCGGCTGCAATCAGACCTAGATACCCACCAGGCCCATTTGTGAAGGTCGGCGCATTAACCATGGATCGATAACCAGTATATTGGCGCCGGGTCCCCTGGACACGATGAGTCTGGTAGTGTACAGCAGTCCTCCCGCGAACCTGCCCAGGTGCACTGCCAGCTTTATCCATAAAAAATGCGTGGAAGAATAAGTTGTATGAAGAAAAAACGATCAATTCATCTACACGATATCCCATATCAGTGTATACAGTAGTACGTATTTTAATATTGTCCGAGTATGGCACTGAGGAAGTACATCACGGGTTGGGCAAGAAGGCCATAATGTGATGTGGCCGGATGCGGCCAGCCGGGGCGCGGGTGTTGCGTTGCCATGATCGATGTAGGTTCGAGGTCAGTTCCTGCTAAGTAGTTCCCCGCCATGAACCATATACGAGATGGTGCAATAACCACACGCAGGAACATCGATGTTAACTAAGTTACAATCAACAGGTATGATGAGAAGCGGGTTAGGCGTTCGTCATGGCTGCAACCTGACCTGTAAGCGAATGCAGCGAGCTCAGATGAAGTGCTTGAAGAGTCCACGATAATCTCGGAACTTGCTCGGTCTACCATCGAGTAAAAAAAAGTACCTTCTCACGAGGAGTATGTACGCGTGATATTTTCTTTCCCGTGAACCATGAATATAAGTAGTCTGCAACCTTTTGGTTGGAATGAGACATCAATGGGATGCGAATGATCATCATATCGGACGATAAAATACGACAGTTCTCCGGAAGACACACCTGCGATGCGTGACTGTACCTACAAAGCACCGTCATTAGAAAAGGACCAACTTGAAGGCGGGCGCAGTGCAAACGCTGGTGTAGGAAGGGATGACTAAGCCGGGCCGGACCGTATACATCATTACAAAAACTTGAAAGCAACTGCCCAACGCTGTCTGAGAGGTGGGCTTTCTGACTTCCGCCCTGTTATTTAGTTTGCAAGTATAACTGGCTTGACTCCATCACATGCTCTGCAAAGGAGAATATTTCCTCGTTGTCAGCCAATCGGAACTCAATCTGAGTGCATCGGACAATTAATTTGAGTTAATTTTTACCCCTGAGAATTGTGAAAAAAACCTTGCTCTTTGCCCCAACAACTGTTCGAGGAGACCCGTCCGCGTAGCATTTTTCTTCAATCAAGGCTTCCGTCATATCCATCTAAAACTCTCGCCCAAATTCCAATGGATGTGGCCGTTGCCAGTAAGTACCTTGGCACGTGTTGATGAGGTCATGGGCACACAGGAATAATGATTACCATACTTCTTCTCAAGCACTGGTGACTGATCCCATGTGCGAACATTTGATTGCAGTGCTGCCTGTTTCCCTCGGTGCTGCGAGCCTCGTTGCTTGACTTCGATGTCGTTGTTGCCGTCTAGCACCTCAAGACCGGTAAAACAGGCCGTAGACTCTCATCGGGTGGTGTCAAATACCCCTCCACAGGATGGCTTGTTATTAAATCCTCCCAGAGCCTCATACCTGGAGCAGGCCGCAGAGTTCACCAGTGCTTCCTCCCGCACATCGTATGCGTTGGGCTCCGTGGGCAATTCTTCCCCTCCGCTCTCTCAATATATACACGAGAAGGCGTTCAATGAAGTTTCCACCCGTCCTGAAGATCCGATTCCGAGATCGCCGGCTGATCGCAAACGTTCGATCCTTGCTCGCCCTATCTTTTGGATCATTGGATTCGTTATCTTTGCTGTCGTGGTTGTGGCAATCGTCGTTCCCGTCTACTTTTTGGTCGTCAAGCGACATTCCACTGGCAATTCTACGTCAGGTGGTAGTACTGGAAAGGGAAATACTCCGATGACTGGCGGTAACGGTTCAGTTGTCACGACCGCTGATGGTGCAACGTTCACTTATATCAATAATTTTGGTGGTTTTTGTGAGTTTGTATGACTCTTCCTTTCTCCGAGAGTATACTATGGAGTTTGTTGGGGGCTCGTTGTCAATTCATTATGTCTGTCGAAGTTCATACAGCTAACGCCGCTACAGCAGCGCGTCAGCGGCAATTAGTCTTCCGTATTTGTTTCCAGAACGTACTGAATTTCTTTCTCACGCTACATTTCCCTCCAAATGAACATGCCGACTCAGTGACCGAGTACTGATACACTTTATGACATAGGGGTGTACGATTCCGAAGATCCTTTCAATAATAATGCTCAACCAAACTCATGGACTCCGCCGTTAAATGCGAGCTGGACGTGGGGTCAAGACAAAATTTATGGGTAGGTACTTATGCCTCGCGATGCACACGGTAATGAATATCGTAATCCATAGTGTCAATCTGGGAGGACTATTCGTCCTTGAACCGTTCATTTCCCCTTCGCTGTTTCAAAAATACCCGGCTGCTATAGACGAGTGGACATTGAGCATCCTCATGGCTAATGATACTGCCGGCGGTGGTTTGAATCAAATCGAGGACCACTACAACACGTTTATTGTAAGTAACCTGCATCCTTTTAATCGATGTGATCACGTCAAACGCATGCCTGACAGACGGAACAAGACATTGCGGAAATTGCTGGAGCTGGATTGAATTGGATTCGCTTGCCAATTCCATTCTGGGCTATCGAAAAGTGGGATTTTGAACCTTTTCTAGAAAAAGTCTGCTGGCCGTACGTCTGTCATCATATCGTTAAGACCCAATGATTGTCTGATTTGTCTTATCAGGTACATCTTGCGTGTTTTACAATGGGCGCGGAAATATGGCATAAGAGTAAATTTAGACTTGCATACCATTCCCGGTTCGCAGAATGGTAATGCTTGGTCGTTCGTCGAGCCGTATGCTGGTTTTACTCACTTTTCGCGCGATCTGAAGGTTACAACCATTCCGGAAAAGAAGGCAGCATCAACTTTCTCAATGGTGTTATGGGTTTAGCTAATGCCGAACGTGCGCTGGATTACATCAGAATTATTACCGAGTTCATTTCCCAGCCCGAGTGGCAACCTGTCGTTCCGGTTTTCAGCATCGTAAATGAGGCTCTTGTATCCACCATCGGCCAAAACCAGATCACATCCTTGTGAGATTCGGGTATCACTTTTGCTCTTTTGGTTGGATACTGAGCTCTCTTTTCAGTTATCTCCTGGCATATGACATGATTCGCAATATTACTGGCATTGGTGAAGGCCATGGTCCCTATATTGTTATCCACGACGGCTTTCTAGGCGTGGGAAGTTGGGCGGGCTTCCTGCAAGGGTCGGATCGCATTATTCTCGACACGCACCCATACTTTGCCTTTGATGGCAATTCAAATACAGAGCCAATTGCTACTGGTACTGGTCTTCAAGCAGGCGGGATCTGGCCACAGACTGCTTGTAATGCATGGGCAGATAGTATGAACGCAAGGTGCACCTGATGATCGATTGGACATTCCATTTGTCTCATGTCCTTTCACATAGCCAGTCTGCTTTTGGGATAACCATCGCGGGCGAATTCAGTGCCGGATACAATGATTGCGGGCTCTTCTTGACGGGCACAACTGGAACAGCGAGCTTCGGACCATCGTGCTCACTGTTTATGGACTCGTCTCAATGGAATCAAACGATGAAAGATGGCCTCATGGAATTCACCCTTGCTTCCATGGACGCGCTTCAAAATTGGTTCTTTTGGACCTGGAAGGTTTGTTCTCTATTGTTTTCGAACGTACAATCGTTGAAGAGTGGTTTGGGCAGGTCGGAAATTCGTCCACTACGAATACAGTTGAATCGCCCCTCTGGTCCTACCAACTTGGCCTGCAAAATGGATGGATACCCACGGATCCACGGACGGCATTTGGGACATGTGAGGCCCTTGGAGTCTCACAACAGCCCTTTGCTGGCCAATACGAACCATGGCAGACGGGTGGTGCTGGCGCTGGCACTATTGCTGCAAGCTCGATAGCCACTTATGGTCATTATCCCCCTTCATCCATAAACGGTTTGACGCCGGGTGCGAACCAAGAACTTCTACCCACCTATACGTCCACGAGCGCCATTCCCTCCCTTCCTCCCCCTACGTTCAGTCCTAGTCTGACTGTCAGCCTCGGCGGCGGATGGTATGATTCCGCTGATGCTGGGTTGGCACCTACAGAGGTGCAAGGATGCAATTACCCCAACGCCTGGGACGCCGTCAGCTCACCCATGCCGACAGCACTTTGCCCACCTGGTACAGCCACTATTCCGGCGGCTACAACAACTTCGTCCGTGTCTGTGACAATAGCACGCAGAGCATGGTGATCAGTCACAGGTCACGGGCACCGCGTATAAACGAGGTGTCTTGAACTATTTAGTATGGAGATGATAACATACACAATCACGGTTACCCATGCATGTCGGTATTCATTGAACATTCGGACTCGAATGGCATATGGGCATTTATTAGTGCTGACACGGGTTCTTGAAAAAACTCTTGAGTTATCGTACGGGGTGTGCATTTTCCTCGTTGGAATTTACTAATGATCTGATGAAGATCACCGTAGAGCAAGAAATTTTGCCTGTCCAGTCGCAGCAGCGCCGCTTTGCCTGGACTAACACTACGCTGCGTCACATCGCCGTGGTGACGAGGACCTCATTTCACGAATACATGAAACCCTAAGTATCTAGCACAGCATCAGAGACTTTTGCACCCCCGGTGACAGGGACGTGTCGTAAATGCCCCTATGGAAGCCTTATCTGCGATCTCCCAAGCAATATTTCTCACGTGATCGCGTAGCAGCTTTGCCGCAGCCTGCGCCCGGCGCCGTGCCGCTTTGATTGGAAAATGGTGAACGAAAACGGTGCTTCCTGTATTGTTCTGAAGGCCTAACGGCGAGTTAGTCAATCTGAGGTATGTTCATTCTGCTGTGTGTGACTGACAGGCATATTCCTCATAAAAAGGTGCTATTTTCTTTCTTTTTTTCAAAAAATCTAGCTCGAAATGAGATCATATGTGTGGTTTAGTGTTTAGGGATTCATATAGAACGCGAGAATACGGCACCTAGGGCTATCACGAGTTAGGTCCCCCCCTTCTTTTTTACTCAATGACACGCGTTCTTACCGTTCGTTTGCACGGTGGGAAGAACGCGGTGAAATTTAGCGCACGGACATGAAGATGTGCTGGCAAAGATTCAATGGCCTCCGGCAGGGTTTTTTTTGACGTGCATCGTCTCTTCTTGATGTTTGTTCACTCTTTGCCACAGTCGGAGCCAATACCTTGGGAAATGAACATAGCCGACGACAGGAAGGTGGTGAGGGTTCCATGGAATGCATCGTGGGATGGGAGGGGATCGAGGTACGGATGAACTCACATCTAGACACGGAAGCGCGTGTTGATGCCGATGCTGATGACAACCACCGCCGGTCCACCGGGCTCCCTGAGCGTTTACGACTTGATGGCAAATCCAAATTCATGAAGCATGGTGAAAGATTTTTCTCACCTAATCATGCGATCACAAGAACTCCCCCCCACCTGCTTGTCGTTCTCCATGCGGTATGTTCTTACGAAGTTCGTCTGCTGCATCACACACACGGCATAAAAAGGCCCGAGATCTGTGGACGGGACTCGGAAGGGGGTTACAACCTAATCCGTTACAATCCTGTGGTGACGTGATGGTGTTAGTTGCTCTTATATTCGGAGATCACCGACCGACGTGTCTTCCATTCGATGGCCAAACCGTCGACCCACCTGGTGCGAGCGCATGAAACCAAATTGATCGACACAACAAGGTCATACTGAAATCGACAGAGAATCCAGTGGCGCGGGCAAAGACTATTTTTTTCCCAAAGAGGGACGGACCCCATGATGAAGAACTTGCGGTCGGCATGCTGTACGTCTCCCCCCCTTTTTTTTCTGGCTTGCACAATCGAAAATCCGTTGGATAACGTTTACTTTCCCCCACCTTTCCTCAGTCGTTCTGGCACTACCACTACCCCAGACGGGGAGCTTGTCTGTGGCTGCTTACCATCCATCGGGTCAAAGGCCCGGGGACGCTCCATAGGCCGACTCTGCGATGGCACTCTTGCTGATAAGTCAAGCTCAGTGCTGCGAGAAAACGCTGCCCGTTGAGTGAGGTCCTGGTCATGTTCTGTTTTGACAGCGACTGACATGTCTCCATGCAAGTACGACTCATGCGGGACGTCTGCTTTTGCCATACTGGACTTATCAGCTCTGACCTTGACGCTGGCATGTGCGAGTTCAATCCAGCACCCGTTGCACTTGGGGAAGAATCCGGATGGGACGTCTGTGCTTGCTCTATTTCCCGTGGAATGTGTGTATCCTGCCTTCCTACCGCACGTCGTCGGCGCTAACCGAGGTTCTGACTCGTTCCGCATCTGGTTTATGTTACGTGTATCTCCCAGGCCGGCGCCGACTCTGCCCAGATCCAATCGGTGAACTGACTGATCTTGTGGTGTTGCATGACTTGTATCATTCACGACTCGAGTGTCGCTACCGCTCTCGGGTTGCACTTGCACTGACCTAACTCGATATCTTGATAGATAGCCTATGAAATCCTAGACTTCAAGACTCGCGAAGATCTTGCCGTCGACTCGACTATATGGCGCTAAATTTCCCTGTTCTCTCACATCTCCAACACAGACTTCCATCCCTCCGAGTCGTCTCTCATTCACACACGATGATCACTCGACAATCCTATCCGAATTACATTCCTACGCCACTTTTCGCTTCCTCCTTGTTACGTAATCCACGCCTTCGCCACCGAGTCGGGAGTCGGGACCAACTTCAAGAGAACTTGTCATCGCCCAGGAACCCGATTGCATATGTGCCTCGTTCGAGGCGTTCCACGGAATTTGCCAGCCTTACGTGACTTGGCCTGAGGTGCGCCGTAGTAACCGACAACGCCGCCCGGTCCCGAATTGACAGTCACTGCCATCGAGAACGTTCTCCACGGTTGGTGGAAGACTATCTGGGGTTGTGGCATCTGCCTCGTGCCCAGTCACGGGTGAACCCGCCATAACGGAAAGTTCTACTCTGGAAAGCGGGCTCGGCAGTCTGCGCTCTGCGCTCGAGGACGAATACTTAGTCTGGTCTGAACCCTAAATCCTTGCTCGAATCTAAACGCTGACGGAAAATCTAAATTGGCCGTTCCAGAACGAGTCCGGCAAATTGAAGTCCCGGACCCGGAGTCAGCGTCATGCGCCAAGTGTGGTCTTCCCGTTACAGTCAGTCTCCTGCCAGTGCTTGCCTCTTACCCCCATGCAGCGCGGACCGACGCTGGGGCGCATCAAGTCCGTCCCCGAACTATCCAACCATACATCTGCCCTTGACTTCCACGGCGTTGTGACGTGCGCCCATCTCACAAGACGATATCTTGCAACCACAGCCCTACCCCAATCTCATCAACCTCGCCTGTGTTGCCGGTCATGATCACCCAGTTCCTTACTAATCCGTCGGTCGATACTTATATCTAATCACTGAGGACCACTCTTGTCGTGGACATACCACTGATTCCCACCCCGACCTGCTGAAGAGCTTTGCGAAACAAAATGCTCTGATGGTATGTTTCGACTACTCAACAATGCTCGTATCAGACCTTCAAATAGGTTTGGTTGCCACTGACTTCTCAAGTTATCAAAGACGCAACCTCGTTTGATTCTCCTGACGAATTATCAGGAAGGCACGATCGTACCAGATTTTCTTGTACCTATCACACAACGCGAGGTACTACTCGGACTGTGCAGCTACCCTATGCCCGTGTCTGCTCTATATGAAAGCTGTCCGTCGCTCGAGTACCGTAAAATAGGGACAGAACAATGTCCCTCAATTGAGGTTGTCGAAGCAAAGACAAGCGGTCAAGAAGGTACAGACACGAAAGAACAAAAAGGAGATACATACGAAATGTACATACCCTACAGACCGAAATCGTTCAATATTCGACTGCATCTTCATCGTCCGCCCGCATACTGCCCGAGTCGTCTTTCCGTTCCGACTCTGCAGAGTCCAGTTCGGGCTTTGATTCTTCGTCCACTTCCATGTCCGCAGTGGGTTGTGGTGCGGGCTCAGGCTTGGATTCTCGTGGCTCTTCGGCCATCTCTTTGTCTTCCGACTCCTCTGTGACGGATTGCGCGCGCTCCTTCTTACGACGAGTATCCTCCTCAGAGACACGTTGTCGAACATTCTTGATCTCTTCGATACCAACAGTCCGCTCTTCGCGGAATGCCGCCCATTCCTTCTCAGCTGCCTCAGTAACCTGCAGAAAAAGTTAAAATCTATGATCGTGAAGCAGAGTGGTGTGCAAACGCACCTCTGCCTTTCGACGTGCAAGGAAAGTCTCTTGGGCGGCCGCTAGGACAGTAGGAAGGTAGTAAAGGGGTGGTGGGTGAGAACGTGAGGGTGGTAAAAGTGGGTTCGCTGAAGGGGGCGGGGATGCGTCGGACGATGGGATGATGTCTGTAGTCAACAAAAAATTGCTTAATATCGGAAGTCGTACACGTCGCAGCTTGTACTAGAAAAAAAATGATTCCCGTGCGTGAAGATGTCGTGGCCTGCGAAAAGCCGAAAAACGTACGATGGAGTCCTTGAGCTGAAGGTCTTCTTCTTTCCTATTGGCGGAGGTTTTGTCCTTCTTGGCTTCTTCTGCTCGCCTGACAGAGTCAGTCTCTTTGCGTAGCTTAGCTTGTAGTCTCATTTCAATAAGCTGTCGTTTTTTTGCCTAAGAAGCTAGTTTGTCAGAGTGGCAGGTGAACGGACGATGAAAGACGGACGGCATCGCTAGCGTTCCTCTCCTTGTCCTCAATCTTGGCCTTGTTCAACGTGCCAAGTACAATACCAAACATGCTTTTACCGCGTTTGCGTTCACCGGATAAGACGGTGAGGTCAATCTTAGGTCGTCTCTTGTTGGCGGTGGCCATCGCAGCCGGGGCCGTCGGGAGTTCCTGCATCTTGGCATCCTGGGATTCTACCTCCACTTCCTGGACAGATCTATATAAAGATATGTTGACTGTGAGTTTCCGCGTCCATGATGGTAGTGAGAGGAACTGACTCTTCTGTAGACATCTGGGTTTTTATCACCCTGCGAGTAGCTCGTTGTCCAAAAGGTGTGTGCACCGATTACGTAAAATGTTCGGTAATTATGTGCACCGCCACAACCACCAGCCCTACTAGCCTAACACGTTGTGGAAGGTCAGCCAACTTCGGTGAGGATGCCTCCAAAGACTGCAATTACCAGCAGCGCAAAATCCAGCGCTCCAAGCAAAATACAACCGCGGAAAAAGCAGCCGGTTACGCTGGAAGAACGGCTGAAACGGCTGTTCGCATCGTTGTGTGCACAAATCGAGGGTGGCCATTTCACCAACGCGATCAAGACATGTAATAAGAGCGAGTGGTCCCATTTCATCTCCATTCAGGAGTTTTCAATAAACGTGGTTCAGTTCTGCGTTTGCAGCCTGCCGATGTGGATGCTCTACAGACTAAACTGTTTCTGCTTCTTCAAACAGAGCAGTATGATGAAGCACTGTCTCTCATCGCCAGCTCCACAGGTGGAAACAGCCCTGATTATACATTCGAGGAGGCGTACGCCATGTATCGCCTCCATCGAGAGGAGGAGGCTGCCACCGCCCTCGGTAGAATCAAAGGATCTGTGAAAGATCACAGAGGAGTGCTTCATCTCGAGGCGCAATTGGTGCGTACGAGTGGCTTCTTAATAAGAGATCGACGCCATATGAACTTGCTGTGGGTAGAGTTATCGCCAAGGCTCGTACCAGTCCAGTCTCGGGCTTTACAACGAGTTGCTTGAGACTGCCGAGCCTGTACGTGCATCGCCTGGGTTCCCTCGACGAATCGCTGACCGCCTTCGTAGCAATCGGAAGAATATTCTGACATTCTGACGAACCTCACCGCCTCACAGAAGCATCTCGACTTTATCAACACAGGCTTTCTACGTGCTCTTGACGCACTACCATCTTCAATCGCTTCCGTGATCGAGACGGCAACACCGCCATCCGTTCAGCCCACTGCACAATTGGCGTCTACTGGTGCTGCGCCGACTCACCCGAACCCTGATGATTCTACAAGCGTCAACAAGGCGAAAAAGGCGCGGATGAAACGTGTGCCAAAGGGCGTAATTCCGGGTGTCACGCCAGCACCTGATCCGGAACGGTGGTTGAAGAAGAGCGAGAGATCATCGTTTGGTCAAGCTGGCAGGAAGCGGAGAGGTGCGGGAGGTGCAACGCAGGGCGTGATTCTGGAAAGCACAACATCTGCACAGAGTCACGGCGGAAAATCAACGGGTGGGGGAGGGGCGTCGCACACAAAGGGCAAGAAAAAGAAGTAAATTAGGTGGACGACTTACCTGATTTTAGCATTCAATGTCCCGTTAATTGATTTCTCTTTGCCTGGCGCATCACTTGCATTGCGCTCTGACGCCGCAAGTTGTCATCTTTATCTAATCCACCCACTCGGGACACGTGCCAGCGCCAGTTTGCCGAGACACCATTGTGATGTGTTTTCTACTAGCTCTGCGATAAGTTCAGGATTCGAAACTCTCGCTCCACCGCAGCAGCTGTAGAAGTGAGTATCAGACTGGGGAACCCCGCACGAAGAAGTGGCTCAACAGTCCGTCTGACGCGTGTTGGGAACGAGGCTGTCGACGGTAATTCATGCTCATCATTTCGATTACTCTTTTTCCTCGGCCTCAACGTCAACCCTGCACGTGGTCACCGACCGTGCGTACATTCGGCATTCCTCGTGCTGGGACTTGGTTCCAATATCCCCGGCGTATCTGCGACAGTCGAGCTGACATCGACACGGTGCCAATCCGACAAGCGCGAGGTCCATTTTAGAAGCCAGGATTTCACCCTCACATCCCGGACCTTGCGTTCATTCTTGTTCGCCTGTGCAGGCAAGCAATGCAAGGTCCCTTTGGAAGAAAGCGGCCTCGCGTCTTCCTGGCTTCAAGTTCTAATATGACACACGTGTCGGGTAGCTTCTAGCCTGGTGCGCAAGACGCACCCTGAAGGTACCCGGCTCTCGCCATGCACCATGCACGCGCTCTCCGCGACTCAGGCATACTATAAGACCTTGAAGTCAGCCCGTCCTGGGTTTCCACCAGCCTCTGTAGTTTCCACTCCACTAGTAGTCACTCTTCCAACTCAACGACTAAAATCCATCATGACTGACGTCCTCGGTGTTCTCGTTATTGCCCGCAACGGTGACCGCGATGAATTCCACCAAGATCCCAAGACCTACCAGCCCGAGTTCACCGAGAGTACTCCTCTCGGCGCGGTGAGCATGTCTCTTGATCTCCGTTTGACAGATGTTCACGAGTTTCCCCCAACTTTGCAGTCCGAAAGCCACCAGCTTGGGTCATTCCTTCGCTCGGTCTACCTGACTGGCTCCTCGCCTTCCTACATCTCTGGAATGAAATCCGACATCGTCGACACCCACGAGCTCCGCGTCCACGCCAAGGCTGGCGGTGAGGGCGCTGTGATCTTCGACTCCACCATCGCCCTTCTCCAGGGTCTTTACCCTCCCAACAAGGAGAACAAGATCACCCTTGCCAACGACACCACGGTCATCGCCCCTCTCGGTGGATACCAATACGTCCCTATCGAAACCGTCGAGCCTGGAAACGACCGTTCCCTCGAGCCCTGGACTACTTGCCCGGTATGTTCCATCATGTTTCTTATTACGTGATGAACATGTGTGGACTGATCCGTTTTCATAGGCTTTCGAGGAGCACATTTCCAGCGTGTACGCCTCCCCCGAGTTCAAGGCCACCGCAAAGGCTGCTCAGCCCTTCTTTGGTGCTATTCGTGACTACGTTTTCGGTCGTCCCACGACCTTGGAGAACGCCTGGAACATCTATGATTACCTCAACACCCAGCTGATCCACAACCAGACGTTCGCGCACCGTCTCCCCCCCACTCTCATCGAACAGGCTCGTGGCTTTGCTGACTACCACGAGAATGCGGTCTTCTCCTCCAAGGATGTGGGCGGTATCGGTAACTGTAAGTCAATCATGTGGCACGATGAGAGTGGGCATTGATCATTGTTGCGATTTAGTGGCTGGTCGTACCATTATGCACTCGATCATCGACTCGCTTCAGCGCATCGCTTTCAACGGCGACCCCCTTCAGTTCCTCCTGATCGAGACCTCCTACCAGCCCTTCATCTCTCTCTTCCACATGCTCGAGATCGTTAAGCACAACCCGGAACTTGCTGCCATCCGTACGTCCATATGAATGTATATGCACATATACTGAGGTGCAACGTCCATCTAGCCAACTACGCCTCTGCTCTTGCCTTTGAAATTCGCCGCGGACCAGCTCCAGAGGACCGTGACTTCGTGAGGATCAAGTTCAGGAACGGCACCCGCGACAACTTCCAGACCTACCATGCTTTCGGACACAAGGCAGACATCCCCGTCACCGAGTTCATTTACCGCATCGAGGTGCGTTTTTGTTGCCTCACACGCGGTTCACTCATGGACATTTGCCTTCCCTTCAGAACTACGCCATCACCTCCCAGAAGCAATGGGCTGCTACCTGCAACGCTGCTTTGGACGACACCTACCTCCACATTGGTTCTCAGAAGGGTGCTACGACGACTGCCTTTGCTGCCTGCGCTGCCATCGTCTTCGTCGGTATCTTCGCTCTCGCAAAATATGTCAAGCGTTCGCGCGCCAAGAAGCAGTACATCCAGCTCGGTGACGACGAGGTGAGCTCCCGTTTTGTTCGCGAGACTTGCAACTTCGGGTCTCCATCCCCACGACTCTTGCTGATGCATCGTCCTCGCATATAGGCACGCGTCGCCACCCAGCAGGGTGCAACTATGACCGAGAAGGCTCTCCGACCCCTCTAAATGTCTAGATTTTCAGCGACGGGATGGGTAAGGTGGGGCTGACACGTTCATGCCCAGGGTTGTCTTTCTCTTTCATGTTTCCTTCTAAATCTCAGTTGTCCTTGCATTGCATTCACTTGGATTCTTGTTTCTCAGTCTCTCTCTTGTCTTGTCTTGTTCTCGATTATGTTGTATTACGCATGTGTTTGTAGACTTGTTCAATAGGGACCGGTACCCTTGTTGCAATCTACACGCATTGGCCGCGGAGTGGTGAGGGTCAAACAAGAGTCGACTCATACGAGCCAGCGGACTTCCTACAATCCCCTTATGCACTCTTCCGCTTCCCACCACCATCCCCGGTTCAGTATGGCATTTCATCACTACAGTCCCCGCCGTGGCTACCTAGTGGCCGCGGCGTCACGTCGGCCCATTGGTGACTCGTCGGTCGTGTCTTTTTCCCGCCGTGCGTGGAGTCTCTGTGGTTAATTGTTCGTGGCAATGTTCAACTTCCCTTTGACAAATCCCCAACCTCGTATACTCTATCCCCTGTGTGGTTCTGACGTGCTTCCCATACTGTGCGCGCTTCAGGTGCACGAGCCGTGACTCCAATCAAGCCAAGGCATTTGGGCCTTCGCACGTCTTTGCTTCTCCTACTTTTGCCCATTCGCCTCACTCGCCTTGATATTCAAACAAGCCAAATTTAGGTCGAGACCGTCTATGCTGTGTTCGGGACTGATAGGCGAACAGAGACCCCCCATGGATACGAATTTGCCACGACCACCACAGACTCGGATCCTCCTCTGCATACACCTATCGGGGCGACGATGCCGCACTGCGTAGAAGCACTCCATGTCCACGGAGACAACGATCGAGACCACGTGGCTGCATGCGAAACGCTTGGTCTGTCGGATCTATCCACTCCCGTCAAGCATCTCGGTCGATCACCTCGTCTACTACTTCGACCTCTGCATCGACCTCGAGCGCGCCGGGCTTGAATAGAGACGGTCGCGTATCCTCAAGGCTACAGTGGTACTTCCTTCACAAAATGGTTCCTTCCGTCAAGGATCGCTGTCACACATTTCAGTGTCTCCGTCCGGGCAGGGCCCGGGAGTGTCTGCACAGACGACACCTGTGAGGACGCCGACGCCCGTCGGTACCTCGTCGCATTTATCTACAAAGGAGTCGACGATTCGTCCAGGCGCTGTTCATCCAAGACGAAACTCGGGAGTGGGGATCTGGAACCATCCTCGGCCTGTTCTGCTTCGGGAGATAGCTCCGCATCCGCCGACGAATTTGAGTCCTGGGTTGAGGAAAGATCCGCAGGGATTCTGGGGGTCTATCTAAGACGTCGATCTCTCGTTCTTCGTCTCCGTCTTCGTTGCCCCTTTCACCGTCGGTGTCGAAGCCTGGATGGATCGGTGAGAGAACGGTATCTGTTGCAGAGGAAAGCCACGAGTCATCGTCGGAAGCCGCCAGGTCGCAATTCACGCCCTTTGCCAAGTCTAGAACCCGCTCCGCGTTGTGCGACGAGCGCTGGGTTGATGCGTTCGTCGAGTTCACAGCCTGCCTCGCATTCATCTCTCACGTCCACGCCCGCACGTTGCTCCCTGCTTTCTTGACGGCGATAAGCAAGAAACGAACAAAAGACGTCCAGGACAAGGGAGATTGTCGATCTATTGATCTTCAGTCGATGTGGCAAGTGGTGTGCCGGAGGTAGACGGGACGAAGCATGGTAACGTCGTCGTCGTCTCGGAGAATGTTGGTGGGGGGCATGGTGATGGAGGGGAGGTGTCGCCGTTACAGTCGGATGTGAGTGCTGGGTCGGGGTTGCATACAGGTAAGAGTCGTCATGGTCAAGGATTATGATGGGAAGACGTCGGGCTCGGAGACGGTTTCGTCGTTTGCCAACGCTGGTTCTGAAGGTGTCACCACCACAACGGCTGCCATCGCCGGTGTCACACCCTTTATGATTCTGAGCGTGTCAGACGTCTTCGGGTGCTGATTTAACGACAATCGGACTGTTGCTTCATCAGATGACACAGACGGACCAGATGACACAGACGGACTCAAGACGATCGCGATCACACCCCCGAAGGGCGCATGCAGATCTCATTCTGGTTCTCAGCTTTTAGGCTCCGAATGGCGGTGCGTCACTATCTAAGCACCCATTTCATAATCCGCTTCCATCAGCTCCAGTGTCTCATCCATATCCCGCTGTCCATCCGGATCCTGCAGCGCCTGTAGTGCCTCCTCATCCTCCTCCCATAGTTCCCTCCGTCTCGCCCTTTCAGCTTCAGCCGGTGTATGTATTGTTTCTGCAATACCATGTTGTGCCGGTGCCTGTGCCCGTGTCACCAGAGCTTCAGGGACCACAAGGACAGCTGCAGGGAACATGGGCGGCTGTTTATCCTGCTTGTCCTCCGCCTCCGCCTCATGGGTCAGCGCTGATAATAGGGGTGTCGGGGATATGACATGCAAGTTGGCAAGGACACGGTGTGGTATTTGTTTTGTTTTTGTTCGTCGGTTGGATATGATGAACGGATGGAAATATTGTTGTCTTGTTTCTTGTTTCTTGTTTCTTGTACATTTTCTCTTTTTTTTTTCTCAACCTTTTTTATTTGTTTGGCTATGGAGGAGGGGAGTAATACTAAGTGTGATGAGTATCCATGTGATTCCTTTCTTTTTTTGTCATGGTCTCTCTCACACACACTTGCAAGTCTCAGTCATTCTGACATTCTGCTTTTCTATACTTTTTGGTTGAATTGAATCACAACATGACAGAGTATCAGTCTCTTGTGTTGTTTGCTGTTACACATTTTTGTTTGCTGAGTTGAGATTTTGATTGTGAGTGCTTTGGAGAATGGGGGACTGGATATCATTCATGGTAGTTGGAGTATACTTCCTGTATGCTTTTTGCTCTCACTACGCAAGTCCCCTGGCACTTCCCAATTCATTGGTGGATCCAGCCAGGGGGCATTTTGTTTTTAAACTGCTGTTGTTTCTCCTGGGGAAGTAAATCAGGACATAATTTAAACTACCTTCACTTACTCTAGACATCATGTGACATGTCATACTGTTTTTGCTACAAAACATGTAATTCATGACATGATAGCAGCTGGTACACACAAGGCTGACTGGGTACATTTCTATAAATCTCTTGTCATTACAATTCTTTCTCTTTCCTTCTTGGCATCTACTTTTTACATGGAAAGGACTTTATTCAATTGCTACAATGTGGTGGTTATTGAATAAACTATTGATAATATAATATGATTTACATACTCATCCGATTCTGAAGCACAACATTCAAGATCATCTCAATCTTTTCATCTTTAGATATTTTGCCATATTGATTGAAAACTTCCTCCATGGCCAATTTGACCTTTGCAGATATGTTTGATTGCTTATACTTTGTAGCAGCAGATTGAAGTGACTCAGGATCTTTTTGATGGAAAAGATAGAAGGAATGCTCCAGAATAAGCAGTATATCTATAAAGCAATGTTATTTTCAACTAAAGTCTTCTGTCTTTGTTGTTTATTGATTGAAAAAACATACCAATACTCATGAGTAGACCTTGTTGCCATGTATCCTATGGTCTTCAATTTACAGTGATACAAAGTAAAATGAAGAATGAATTTACCATAGGACTAGGTTCCAGAATGGATAATTTATGCATAGCAATATTGGACTGGATGATGAAATATTAGAAGAAAAAGGCAATAGAATGAATTTACATACTCTCTTGTTGTGAACAATCTGATAGTCATCAATCTCATTAACATGCAGGGGAAACGATCGTGAATGAGATTCACCGCCTGTAAAAAGTGAGCCAGG
The DNA here is from genome assembly GCA_038091395.1 of Leccinum rimulosum. NCBI lineage: Eukaryota > Fungi > Basidiomycota > Agaricomycetes > Boletales > Boletaceae > Leccinum > Leccinum rimulosum. Next base: position 37,518 of record JBBPOJ010000113.1, read on the forward strand.
GTCATAATTTATTTGATATAGTTAACTCTTACAGACTAGGACAGTATAATCAGATTGAAGGTTAGATATTAATATTGAACATTGTCCACAATAGAAATTGAGAAGTTTACATCCTGCAGATGATATAACAAAGATGGAAGCAAATGTCAAATGTGTATAATCCAAGATTTCAAAACAACTTACAGCCTATGAATGACAAAGTATGTAGTGAATAAAACAGTGGAAGAATAAGAGAAGAAATATATTGTTTACATTCTATTGACAATGAAGAAAAAAATCATCATTGGTTACAGATTCTTGACCATACACCATTACATGAAATATACCTTCTATAATGATTAAGAAATAAAAGATTAACATTACAATGCAGGTGAATGGTGAAGTGTAACTCACAGTCTATAATCAATCCAATACAAAGAGATGAATCGAAATGATGATAAATGTCAAAACATTTTTCAAGCTCACCAACTAAAACAAAGGAAGACATAGCTGAAGTTAAATCATTATGGTACAAATATTATGAATAATGTACCAGCTATTGAAAATAAAATACACAGGTCAATATACAATCATTACTTGGGAAAAATTGTACAATACAAAACTTACATGCTGTTGTTTTTGGGGTGGCATGAGAACATAATATCATTTTGCATAATGCAAAACTCACAAACTATCATTTTCAGAGCAAAATGAAGAATAAATAGACAATCAGCACTCTTTGGCACATTCTACAATGCACAACTTACTCCCTGTGATTTCCATCACAGAATGAAGAATGAATGGACATGGCATCATCAGCACCACTACTCTTTGGTAGATTTCACAATGCACAACTCACAAACTGTGATTTCCAGAATAGAATGAAGAATGAATGGACATGGCTTTATCAGCATCACTGCTCTCTTGCACAACTCACCCACTGATTTTCAGAGCAGAATGAAGAATGAATGGATATTGCATCATCAGCATCATCACTCTGTGGCATATTCCACAATGCACAACTCACTCTCTGTGATTTTCAGAGCAGAATGAAGAATGAATGCACATGTCATCAGCAGTTTCAACACTCTCATTCCATAATGCACAACTCACATCCTGTAATTTCCAAAGCAGAATGAAGAATGAATGCACATGGCATAATCAGCATTATCACTCTCTCAGAAGCTCATTCCACAATGCATGACTCACCAACTTCCAGAGCAGAATGAAAAATGAACACACATGGCATCATCAGCATCATTACTCTCTGGTATATTCCACTATGCACAACTCACTCCCTGTGATTTCCAGAGAATAATGAAGAATGAATGCACATGGCATCAGCAGTAGCACATTCCATGATGCACAACTCACATCCTGTAATTTCCAGAATAGAGTGAAGAATGAATACACATGACATCATCAGCATCACCACTCTATGGCACATTGATGCACAACTCACCAACTGTGATGGGGTAGAATGAAGAATGAATGCACATGCCAGTGGCTTCATCAGCATCACCACTATTCACATTCCACAATGCACAACTCACATCCTGTAATTTCCAGAGTAGAGTGATGAATAAATGGACATGGCATCAGCAATTTCACCACTCTCTGGCACATTCCACAATACACAACATACATCCTGTGATTTCCAGAGCAGAATGAATGGACGTGAAATCAGCAGTTTCACCACTCTCTGGCACATTCCACAATGTAGAACTCACTGCCTGTGATTTTCAGAGCAAAAAAATGAAGAATAAAAGGTCACGGCATCATTAGCATCACCACTCTGTGACACATTCCACAATGTACAACTCACTGTCTATGATTTCCAGAGCAGAATAGAGAATGAATCAACATAGCATCAGCAGTTTCAACACTCTCTGGCACATTCCACAATGCACAACTCACTGCCTGTGATTTCCAGAGCAAAATGAAGAATAAATGGACATGAAATCATCAGTATCATCACTGTCTGGCAGATTCCAATATGCACAACTCACTGCCTGTGAGCAGAATGAAGAATGACATGGCTTCATCAGCATCACTACTCTCTAGCACATTCCATAATGTACAACTCACTCTCTGTAATTTCCACAACAGAATGAAGAATGAATGGACATGACATCAGCAATTTCACCACTCTCCAGCACATTCCACAAATGCACAACTCACTCCCTGTGGCATCCACAGCAGAATGATGAATAAATGCACATGGAATCATCAGCATCACCACTCTCTGGTACATTCCACAATGCACAACTCACATCCTGTGGTTTACAGAGGATAATGAAGAATAAATGCACATGGTATCATCAGCATCACCACTCTCTAGAACAGTGCCTTCCACAATGCACAACTCACCCACTGTGATTTCCAGAGTAGAATGATGAATGAATGGACATAGCATCATCAGCATCACCACCTTTGGCAGATTCTACAATGCAGAACTCACCCACTGTGATGTCCAGAGCAGAATGATGAATTAATTAACATAACATCATCAGCATCAACACACTCTTGGACCATCCACAATGCACAACTCACATCCTGTGATTTCCAGAGCAGGATGAAGAATGAATGGACATTGTATCATCAGCATCACCACTCTCTGGCACATTCCACAATGCACAACCTACTCCCTGTGATTTCCAGGGCAGAATGAAGGATGAATGGACATAGCATCATTAGCATCACTACTCTTTGGCATATTTCACAATTCACAACTCACTAACTGTGATTTCCAGAGCAGAATGGAGAGCAAATGTACATGGCATCATTGGCATCACCACTCTCTGGCACATTCCATAATGCACAACTCACTGTCTGTGAATTCCAGAGGATAATGAAAAATGAATGGACATGGCATCATCAGCATCACTGGCACATCCCACAATGCACAACTCACTCTCTGTGATTTCCAGAGCAGAATGAAGAAGGAATGGACAAGGCATCATCAGCATCACCATTCTCTTACTCATTTCACAATGCACAACTCACATCCTGTGATTTCCAGAACAGAATGAAGACATGGCATCATCAGCATCACCACTCTCTGGCACATTCCATATTGCACAACTTACCCACTGTGATTTCCAGATTAGAATGAAGAATGAATGCACAATGTTGGCATCATCAACATCACCACTCTCTGGCACATTCTACATTGCATAACTTACTCCCTGTGATTTCCAGAGCAGAATGAGGAATGAAAGCACATGACATCATTAGCATCACCACTCTCTGGTATATTCTACATTTTACAACTCACTCCCTGTGATATCCAGTGTGAAATGAAAAATGAATGCACATGGCATCATCAACATCAACACTCTCTGGCACATTCAACAATGCATCACTCACTCCCTGTGATTTCCAGTGTAACATGAAGAATTAATGGACATGCATCATCAGCATCACCACTCTTTGGCACATTTTAAAATGTACAGCTCACCCACTATGATTTATGGAATGAAGAATGAATGCACATGGCATCAGCATCAGCACTCTCTGGCTCATTCCACAATGGACAACTCACTCTCTGTGATTTCCAGTGCAGAATGAAGAATGAATGGATTGCCATCATCAGCATCACCACTCACATACTGTGATTTCCAGAGGATATCAGTGTAATAATTATCTTTGCTCCTTTGCTCCAATAAACAACTCACTCTCTGTAATTCCCAATGGTATGCAATTCAAATAACTCTGATTGTGTTTAATCCGATTCATATGAATTTATCTCACCCAAAAGTGTGGAAACCATCTTGCAAGTTTCTTAGGATCAATGTTTTGCTTTTGGTGTTCAGGACACAGTGCTGATTCCTGCTCCCTGTCTAAAATATCTACAACACTGTTTCCGATTATAGCATTTGCCTTTGAAGAATATTCAACTTTCAGTACTTACTTTTGGACAGCATATTTGATACACAATGTTATGTTTGTTTCCTGTGCAGTAACAAATAGCATTTTCATAGCCTCATCATTCAGAGCCTTTGCTGTATTTTCCAGCAGAATGTCACATTCCGCTTCCGAGTTGTGCATTCCTTAACATCATGCATGCAAATTCCATGAGCTGAATCACTTATGAGAAAACAGAATAAATACCTCCAATCCGAACACTACATTTTGGTGCATGCTTCAATTGACAGAGACGTCCCCACACATCGGCATTCTCAAAAATACCCTCTATGAGCTCATGTGCCTTCTCCATCTTCTCCTTTCGTGGTAGCATTCGATCATTACTTGCTAGATTGCCCATGGCGACTGCCAACAATGCATCAAACTTGGTGAACAACACAATAACAGGCACTGAAAAAGTTATGAGCTCGAGAAATCCTTTCCGAAAATGTCATCACCATTTCTCGTATCGCATTCATTAAAAAATATTTCTTCGGAACGTTGGATTGCCCGACCTAATTTATCCATTGGGATACAGTACCTATTCAACATAATCACCAGTTAATCAACCCGCACACTCCATCTTGAAGCTATTACCAAATGGCATGAATCCGTTTCTTGAGAAGCGTCGTCTCCGCACGATCTGCGATGAAGTCCTTGAGTCGTTTGACCTCATCTGCAGAACCAGCTTCGAAGCCCCGCGAGTCATGAAAGTCGAATTTGTCGTTGCTCTGGAAAATTAATTCGTTCTCGATGTCATGCATTCCGCGCTAGCACATATTGGTCAAGATGCGCCTCGCGTCAGAGTCCAATATGTAGTATTTTACCAGTGATACTCATCCCCATGGATCCCTCGACCTGGGTCATGTTGATCTAGTCGCACGGTTTGGTAAACCATTCATCCGTATGAATCAAACCATTGGCAGGTACGCACCTTATTGCCTTCTCCATCATAGACCTCCGGGTTTTCAGTAGTGTTACAGATCGCGCGGAGGATAGTCGTCTTTCCAGCGTTCGCCCGTCCAATGATAAGGATCCTGAAGCGACCAAATTTCTCTCGAATGTTTTCAAAACCGCCTGTCGCCATATCTGAGTCCTAAGCGGGAGCGTAGTGTTGAAGAAACTGTGGAACGTAGAGTGTAAGCAGTAGTCTCCGTGAGGGCGAGGAGGAAACGGAAGAAGCGGTGTCGGTCGATCGACATCTACTTCCGACATCCGACGCTTCGGAACGGCAGGTCCGTTGTGTCGCGGTCGTGTCCGTTACGCTGTTTTAGCTTCATCCGGATTACAACTGAGCTATCGACGGCTTGCCTTATACTGGACGCGGGCGTTCGATGAGAAGAGATGTCGGTGTGAGAATTGTGAGAATTGCCAGCTGCCATTCTGTATGATCGATACGTTTTTCCAAATTTATCTACGAAGCAACCAGATCAGTTTTGTGCAAGAGATATCCCGGACGAAAATCATCAGTAGTTTGCAGTCTCGTCTACTGGTAATCTGAGTACTATAACATTCCAAGTCACCGAGTCTGATCGTTTAGATACGAGAGAGATAACGAGTAATTTACGTTGCACGAGTTTCCCGCCCGGATTTGTCCAGCGCTAGCTTGCGAGTGTACGGAGTGTTCATCACCTCAATGTGTTTCTGCAACACCCGAACCGCCTGCGGTACGTTGCTCCGTGTTGGAGTGATATCTCGGGCATCGGAGGATTACCACACCTTCACCTGCTTTCAACTCGTTCCCGGATTCCGTAGTGGGTTAACGAGTTCGTCAATACTCATTCGATTCGAGTGTTGCAGTACCCCGATTGACTCGGGAGCATAAAGAGCTCTTGTAATTTCTTCTTCAGCTTTCGCGACAGGATCATCCAAGTTTTATGGGCTGAAGAGGAGTTGATGTGAATACGAAAGGAATGGGTAGAATTTGGTGAATGACATCAGCACCGAACTGAGTAGCTTTAGCAGCTCCGAGATCGAGTTTCACGAGAAATGTCGTCAAATGTCCTGATCTTGAAGAAATGTGAGCAATCCACAATGTGGTCAAGCTCACAGCAGGCCCAATGCCGATAGGGAAAAATTCACCATAGACTTGCCGCCCCATCTTCTGTTCTCGCCCAGTTCTCAGAGCGAGAGGAGCGGTGTACCGAGAGCGGCAATACCCGTGCGAGCTGATTATCAATCTCCGATGAGTGCTTACCAACCCCGGGCTTGCTCAGCTTGCTCGGTAACGCCTTCTCAAGAAGATCTTCTCTCTTACATATCAAACGTTTGTTGGTCTCACTATAAAACCTGAAATCATGGAACTCGAGGAGCAATTCAGAATCATCACAGCCAGTTCATCACATACATATTCCGACTAATCAATGGCCTTCATTCAGCAAACTCCTGCACTTTTCAAGCCAATCAAGGTTGGCCGGATGACACTTCAGCATCGCGTCGTTCTCGCACCTTTGACCCGTTTCCGAGCATATGCCTCCCAT
>JBBPOJ010000114.1:0-43812 GCA_038091395.1 Leccinum rimulosum
CAATGACACCGACAACGTAACAGCGACGACGCGAGGACAGGGAATGGCGCGAGTATATCCCCGGGTATCCCAACCCGCACCCGCACCCGCACCCGCACCCGTCGCGGGTATATACCACGACGACACGAGTCGAGAATGCACACTGGCACCCATGCACCCTCACCTACAACATCGACGACAACAACGACACGCGCTCTTTCCCTCTCCCTCTCCCTCCACTTCCAATGGACGCCAACCACGCAATGACGTCTACGACGCGCACGCGCTCTCCCCCCTCCCCCTCCCCCTCCCTCCTCTCCGTCTCCACCTGGGCGTGTCCCAACGGACGCTGACGACGCGACGACGCGCACGCGCTCTCTCCCTCTCCATCCCCGCCTCCCTCCTCTCCCTCTCCACCCACCGTGTCCCAATGGATACCTACCACGTGACGACGATGTGAAGACGACGACGACGCGTCCGACACGGCGAGGCAACAGCGGCGACGCCGATGACGACGACAACGATGCGTCCAACACGCTGCGGGTATTGCACACCGTGGCTCGCTGACAACGCGACAAAGACGACTCCCGTCTGCCCCGCCCCACTGTCTCCATCCCCCCAGCGTGCAGAAGCGATCACGCAACGTGGACAACCGTCCGCGTTGCGCAGTCACTTCTGCACACTGCTCTTGTGATTTTCCGGGACGGTCAGATACCTGCACCCATGCCATATCCTACGTGACATCGACACGACAACGAGGAGGATGGGACGGAATGCCACGACGGCACATGCCCCCGACGTAACGACCCGACAACGCGGCGTGCTGGCAGCACCCCGCCACAGCGTCGTGACGACATGCCGGTCATGCTCTTAGTACATACAAATAAAAGCTCGTGCAGAATAAAATGTGGAATATATTCCATGATGACTTGTCCATATCGCGCACGATGTCCCAAAATATTCGCGCACGCATGTTTTATGTAATCGCTAAACCGCGCTCACTATTACCAAAAGATTCCACCCATTTTTTTGGGGTTTGGGACGTCATAGCGCAACCACCAAACTGAGCCACTAAGTACGCGAATGCAAGAAAGCAGGATACTAGCAAGAGTAGATAGAGATCAGTTGACTGATACAATCAATTTTCCAAGTCAACTTGTTAGCTCGGATGACTGGATGTCCGGATGGTGATCTGACTATCCCCGCCCCAACCTCGTTTTGTCCGGATGCACGATTTGGGTGGTCCCTCTTTTTGTCCGGATTTGTCCGGATTCAGATCAAGGAGATTGGCTCTGAGAGCCAATTTTTGTCCGGATCCGGATGTGGGTCCCGCAGAAAATTTCCGGGGTCCTGTGCCTCCCTGTTTACATTTCAGGATCTTAGATTTGATACCGGTGCATGTCGTCTGTCACCTCAACCTGTCACGATGACTTACCTCATGTTTTGCTGCCAGCAGAGCGCCTGGAATACCTGTGGAGCTTCAAGCTTCCAGTACTAGTATGCCCTCAATTCTGAAGACGTATCAGGGACCAAAAACTGCCATATTTTGTTCACTCACCATTCTTCTTGCCTGCAGAACCGCGACCGGGCCTTGATTTCAGCGCGTATGGTGCACACTAATACAGAGAACTTGTCACCGACAGGTTAATCATAAGGTAACTTCCCGTGGGGTTAAAGTGAGACTGTGAGAGGCTGCCGCGAGGAGGTTGCCGACGTGAGCGCCGGTACCACTGAGATATACATATCGAAACATCATCTCCATGCCGCCGCCGATCCCTCATTCAACCAATCAGCTTTGTTCTATCATTATCTTCCACCTCCGATTCAGCAAAACGGCTAGTTTTAGCCGACAAGTACGCACTGGCTGACAAAGTTTGAACCCCGATTTACTATGCGGCTTCGACTCTCAGTCTCTCTGACGTGGCAGCAGAAGCGGTGTATCTCAACTTGAAGGATTGCGAGGAGCAACGGTGTAAATATTCGTGCTGACGTAGAATGTGTTCGGGCCGCTGCCAGCCTGCTTCATCTCGGACGTTTTGCTGATTGGCTTTCGGAATTCCCCTAGCTACCAATTGAACGACCTCGCTTAGCCTTGTGTGCCTTACAATTGGTCAGCTGACAACAATATACTTCAAGAAGGTGTACTACTACGCCCATCCTGTTATTTATCCTTCATAGCCAGACATGTCCACCGAACCTACGTACACTCCTCTCGAACAGATTCCCCAGGTCTGTTCTTCCTGTTTCTAGCTCGGAGCTGCGTCAGACGAAATTCCCAGATCCATGCCGACTTGCGCAAGAGTTTCAGAGCTGGGAAGACCAAGTCCATCGCAGCTCGCAAGACGCAGATTCTCCAGCTGGGCTACCTCGTCCAGGACAACATAGATCGTTTCCAACAGGCCATGTCGCAAGACCTCGGTCGCCCTTCGCTCGAGAACGCCTTGTGCGTTTCAGCTGGTTCATCGTCACGTTAATGCCCTCACTGACTGCCACGTGTGTCCCCGTCGACTTGTCGATTCCGCAGCCTGGAGCTCAACTCGACCATCAGCGACTGTAAAATCGCCCACGACCGTGTCGCCACGTGGGCGCGCACCGAAAAGGCGACTTTCAACCTCAACTTTGCCGCGTTCAACCCGGTCATTCGAAAGGAACCCAAGGGCGTCATTCTCTCGATCACCCCGTTCAACTATCCGGTATGGTTGACCCTCTGTCCCATGGTACGTCTTCTTGCCCCGTGTACTCCTTCATCCCCCGTCTTGACGCGCGTTAGGTTGGCGCTATTGCAGCGGGTAATTGTTTCGTGCTCAAGCCATCTGAGCTATCGCCTGCGACCAGTGGGCTGATTGCTGAGCTTGTTCCCAAGTATATGGATCCTGACGTCGTGCGAGTCGTCACGGGGGCTATTGCTGAGACGTCCAAGGTAATGCCTTTCATTGAGACTTTTGGAGATGTGGTTTACTGACCCGATGACTCGCAGCTTTTGGAACTGCCCTGGGATCACAGTACGTTTCTCCGTCTTCGCGTTGGAAACTAGCGTCTGAACGCAGTGGCAGTTTTGTACACTGGGAACGGGAAGGTGGCCAAGATTGTGTGCACAGCGGCTGCCCAGACGCTATCGCCCGTCAGCCTCGAGGTAGGTCGGGGTATATGCGCGTTCCAGAGTATATTGTGACCGTCCGTCAGCTCGGGGGCAAGTCTCCCGTCGTCATTGACCCCAAAAGCGATCTCAAATTGGCTGCAAAACGAATCATGTGGGGCAAGTGCGCCAACGCAGGACAGACCTGTGTTGCGCCGGACTATGTTCTTGTTCAGGAAGACGCTCAGGACAAGGTCATCCAGGCATTCAAAGAGGCGTAAATCGCATGGTCGCATGTCCGCAATCTTTATCGTTGATCGTTTTCTTCTAGGCACGACGAGTTTTACCCGAATGGTGCCCTTGAATCGCCGGATATTAGTAGTATTGTCAACAAAAGGCACTATGATCGCGTCAAGGGTTTGCTCGACAACACGGCTGGGACGATCGCATTCGGTGGTCAAACGGACGAGTCCAGGTTATTCATTGCACCCACGGTCGTCAAGGGGGTGAAGGGTGACGACTCGTTGATGAGCGAGTAGGTCGATGGTTTGAGAATATGATCGAATGTGCTAACAGGATGGGACAGGGAATTATTTGGTCCTCTGCTTCCTGTGGTACCTGTCAAGGACCTCGATGCGGCAATTGAATTCATCAACGACAGGTAAGCATTGCCGAGTTGCATATAGTCGTCATCGTAATCTTGGCTGCAGAGACCATCCGCTCGCGCTGTACGTTTTCTCGCAAGATGCCAAGTTCAAGAACAAAGGCAAGTAACTAGATCGGGGTCCGACGTGTCGTATGACTGACTTAGCTGTTTAGTTTTCGACAACACGCAGAGTGGTTCGGCCATCGCCAACGAAACGATGATTCATTGCGGCAGTGGGTAGTGGTTTTCTTGTGGACCTTGTTTGGTCTGACGGATTGGTTTCTTAGCTGACGGCCTCCCGGTCGGTGGTATCGGACCGAGTGGAAGTGAGTTTCTCTCTGATTGGTGCACTGACGGGTCTCCAACACGAATTATGCTTAGCTGGTAGTCACGGGCGCAAGTTTACCTTTGATCTGTTTACTCACCAGAGAGCTTCGCTCGACTCACCTTGGTGGTATGTGTGAATGGTGTGTGGTGTTCTCACGAGACTAACGCAGCAAATGCTTAGGATTGACATGATACTGGGGTCAAGGTTCCCCCCTTACACCGTAAGTCTGTTGGTTTGGTTTTAGAATGCACATTGTAGTAATCATTTTCCCCATCAGGCGAAGAAAGAATCCTGGCTGAAGAACGTACTTGGCGCTGCGCTCCCTCGGCGCCCTCTGCCTATGCCTAGCGGCAGCTCCAAGGACCAGAACAAAGTGAATTTCGTTTCTCCACAGCTTGAATGCAAACTTACTGAGCACAAAGTCTGGTGCAAGCAGGTAATCAGCATCACTGGAGGCCACATGTGGATAACCTTGATCTGCTTGTTGGGGATCGTGGTCGCATTGAGACAGGAAGAGCTGTCACAGTGGTTGAAAGGCCTTACCAACGCGTAGGCTGTTCGAATCATTGTGTATCTTTCTATTATGCACATGGAACTTGCGTATTTTAGTGGATGAGATGTGTCAATGATATGCTTGTAATCTTAATGCGTTAGGTCTTGTAATGGTCAAAGCGGTGTCCATTCCCCTCCCCTCCCCTCTGGTCGAACGCGATAGCATTGACTCTAAGGTCTCCTCCATGACCTCGCCCTATCTTCTTCCGATTCGGATGTGTGTGAACCCCGCGAAGACGTTCTGCCGTGCTTCTGGTTATGCACATACCACACCTGCGCCTTGCGCTGTTTGCGCGTCTGCAAGACCTCGGGCGCGGTCGCGCGCAAATGGGCGTCCATATGTTCCTCGGAGAGCTTGGACAGGGGGGAAGACGAGAGGAGGAGGAGCTCTGCGGGTGAGTAAACGCCCGGTATAGCTGCGGGCACTGGGTGACGTCAGCGATCGAAATTGGACAAGCTGCATGAGATACGTACGTGGATGGTGTATGAGCATGGGCGAGGAAGATGGCGAGATGGAGATGCTCGTTGAAGGGGAGGGCGAGGATGCCCGAGAAGAACTAGATGTGTACGAGCCCGGAGAGCGTCTGTGTACTGGAACGTACAGCGCGGAAGAGGCAGAAGCGCGAGAAGGTATTGCGATCGGAGAAGACATGCTGGTGAAGCTGATGAGGGTGAGTCATGGTCAACTCTCCACTTTATATGTGCAGCTGTGGAGAGGACCAAGCTGGTGTAGCCGAGAATGTTCTGTGCCGTACTCGGACATTCACACCGGTAAGCTGACGTGAGCGGTGATGCCATTCGTGTCATATTATAACTAATCCACGTATCAAAGCACAAAGTCTCAGGCGTCAACAAAAGACTTGACATTATCTAACCATCTCACGTATTCCTGTACACAAAAATCAGCCGCAGTGCCTTCAATAGCACGTCATCCATACGCACCTTTTGTTCCTTGTATTCCGAGTACTCGGGAATGAATGTCGCAAGGCTCTCGTTTACGCCCCGCTCGTTCAACCACTTTTCAAACTCTTCCTGAACAACCACGTCCAACGTGTCAAACTGCGGGCCAATGTACAGCCCACGCCGCTTCCAGTCCGCCTCCGCAGTCAGTTCGGTGCCGAGCTTCCCGTCGGGGTAGAACGAGATGTTGTCCACGAGGAAAGCCCCCTCTTGACACATCGTGTCAACGTTGAGCGATCCCTTGGCGTTGTTCTGTGCCCAACCCGCTCGTCATCGCAACGTCACCCTCAACACGAAACAAGACCGACCTTGGTGACCGCAAACGACACCCGCGTGGGATATGACTGACTCCGGTCCTCTTCCGCACTGTCCTCGTCCTGGGTAAACTCGGACTCTTCCTCCGCGTTTTGCATGTCCGCAATCGAGAACATGACGCGGATGCTGTGAGTTGCACGTCCGTCAGTTCTCGGCGCGCGCCACTCCAACAAAGCGCGCACTCACTTTTCGTTACCAAACTTGCGCGTGATGGTGACCTCGTCGTTGCCCTCTACGTCCTCGATCTGTAACACGACCCGTCCGTGAGCACAACGTGAACGAGGGCAGGAAAAGTAAAGACATGGATGTGAAACTGACCGTCCACACGCCCTGCGACTTGAACGCCTGTAGAAACTCGGGCTCCTCCGTCGACACGCTCTCCTTCTCGTACTTGAGCTCCTCGGCCAGCTTTTGTGAAAAGAGGACGTCCGCTGTCGGGGGCGTTGCGTTAGCTATCAGTGGCCTCGCTATTGAACCAAGCGAAGACGTACAGGAACCCTCAGAGAATCGGCAGGGGGTGGTCGAAAACGTTCTCGCCGACAACGCCATACGGGGTGCAGCACGAGCGGTGAGACTCAGTGACCGACTGCCTCGCAGTGCTTGGCGCACAACGGTCCGAGAAGACGCGCAAGCAAGCTGGCGAAGGGCAAGAGAAGCGGACATTGTGATTTTTAAGGAAGTGAAAAGAAACACTTTTAGGTGTTTTATGTACGGAACGCCAAAATTTAACCGACGTGTTTGGCAAAAGCTTGTGAACCAAACACTGTGACGATTGGAAGAACCGTCCGTTCGTTGTTCATGTCCGCCACAACTCGGGACTCAGGATGTGGTAGGTTCGACGCAAGTCTGTATGGAACACGCTACGGCCCCAAGACACTCTCATCATAAACGGAGGTATGGAATAACCAGTCATCTTACAGAGATCGCAAAAAACACCTGACCAACATTCCAGGATTCTTCATTTTTACTTTGCACAACTCAGCCTGGACCTCCTTCAAGCACGAAGAAAAATGTCAAACACATCAGGTTGTTCCTGTACATAATAAACGACACCTACTCGATTTTGACTCGTACAACAGGACAGCATCTACAGAAAGCGGAAAGCATAGCTCAAGACCAAGAATTCCATCCAAGCGGAGGGTAACACATGGAGATGGGGAAAGAAGCAAGAAATAACTGGACAAGGAAAAAGAAGTTCTAACTACATGCTCGATTTGTAATTGAATGATAGTCTGCGAACATCGCGCAGCTGTTTGACCAATAAGACGATCCCAAAAGATCACATTGCACTGCACCTTGGATAGGACCAGGTTAAAGGTCAAAGAGAACTCGAATGACTTTGAGATTTTGAGATCTCGTAGAGCCGTCAGAATATCTTCAATTCAAATCGAGCATTTAGAAAAGCAGCGGCGAATCAATGTCAGAGAATCATAGATGACAGACGAGAACATCAAACAGGGAGTAGACAAAACAAAACTGACAAGGAAAAAGTGGAGGCACGTTTGTTGACACAGCAAATCATTAGTCGGCAGGGCTGTTCGCCGGGGCGGAAGCTCGGTCACTCCCTCCAGCTGTGCCGCCAGCGATCGGGCTCTCTTGCACAACTGCAGCTACAACTGTAACTGCCTTTCGCTTCTTGGTCTTGGTCTTGGTTTCACCCTTACTAGCACGAGATCGCTTTTTGCCAGATGCAGTCGCACCATTAGTCTGTCCCGTGGCTCCCGCAGATTGACCCACATTCTTCGACGCATCAACGGGATCAATAGTAGTCACCGGAGCCCCGTTTAGAGGTGGAGGATATGCGCCTGGAGGGACTGAAGCGTAGTGGTGGAAGAAGCCGGGAGGCGCTATCGGATAATATGAAATCATAGGAGGAGGCTGGCTCGTGCCGTTGGCTCCGCCTTCTGGAGCCTGACCCTCGTGTCCGGGAGGTACGAAGCCTGGCGGTGGTGGATAGAAGTAGGGATAAAACCCTTCCGGAGGCGGCGGATAGTGGGGCATCGGCGGAACGGGTGGAGAGGGCTGATTAACAGCCGGGGGCTGCGGGGTGGTTTCATTTGTTCCTTGCCATTCAGTCTCGCCATTCTCTGCTGACGACGTTTGCCCCAAAATAAGCACACTGGCTGACAAGGATCAGACGCACATACCGACGAAAGAAGTATCTTCTGTCGAATTAGAGTTCTTGCTCTTGCGCTTGTACGGGCCACGTTTTATCCCTTTCTGGCGCTCCTTGCGAACGCCGTCCATACACGTGTTCTGAATACCGTACTTGACGCAACGCTCACACGGACGGTGTTCGTTGCAGCGTTTGCATGCGTTGGCACAGTTGGTACACTTAAAAAAATCGTCAAAGATACGAGATACGCGATCAGAACTAGCTACTGACCGCCATCTTGACCTGCCTGCGCTTGGCACGCGGCCCATTGGTAGTAGCAGGCGTAGATTGAGGATACTGCGTAAAACCTATTTTTTGACGTGAGGAATGTGCATGAGCAGTGAAAAAAAAATAGCCCACTCTGTCCAGGAGGAGGGGGCGGATAAGGGATCACCATTCCAGGCGCCGCTGGAAACGGTATCATGTATTGCGGTCCAGGAGGCGCGCCGCTGGGGTTTTCGCCGTGGTTTGACTCGGGGGGTTGAGCATAATAAACGGGGTACCCAGGAGGATAGGCAGCGCCCAGGGGCTGAGCATACGGAGGCATAGCGGGCGGATATGGTTGCTCTTGAGCGACTGGGCCAGCATTCTTTGCCTGATCGTTGGCCATTGAAAGTTGGCAACAAGAGAAGTGACCGGTGTTGAACACAAATTATCTTCTACTTGCGTAAGCAGATAGGCGCGGAGCAACGACACGAAGAACATGTTGGAAAGGACGTCAGTACCGCAGAAGAACATCACGACAAGATGGTCAGACGAGCGCAGGTACGACAGGAGAGAGAGAACGAGTAACTCACTCCGCTCGAAATTGCCGGGTTTTCCGATCCGTCGCCGCTCAGAACTAGCACTTTCCGCACTCTTGGTAACCTCGTTTCGTATTCGGAAGTCTAGCAAAGACTGTAATTCCCTGAAAGTTTAGTGGCAGCAACGGTCAAGACCACGTTCCAAGGTGGGCGGGGTGCAGTGGTAACTGCGCAAGTGAGGAAAGTTGCACGTGCGAAATAAACCTTGAGCCGCGCTTTTGGGAATGGGCCGTGCGCGCTAACCGGCCATCTGGTCAACGCTGGCGACGACGACGACAACATACATTTTGGACGCGTAGGTCACTCTCGACATATGTGCCATAATTATCGCCATTGACGCTTCGCCTGCTTCTAGCTTTGCCACATGATTTCCCTTTCTCCGCCCCAACCACGTCCAGCTCCGCTCGAACGCAGCTCCCATCTTCAGCTTGCGATTCGTCTTTTGACCTCGACCATGCATCGATATCTCAGGCCCTGACTGCCCCAGCCTGTTTTTTTGCCCAGGGACAACCTCCATCGTATTCGCGAATCAAAATACTCGTGTGCTGGCGTTGCTGGAGAACTAGTCCATCTGCAGTGCATCCCCATTTTCTCCTGAATTTTCCTTGCATCGCCCGTCCTAATTCCCTCTCAACTGCGTTCTTTCCGTCTTCCAATAGTCCCTTTAGGAACGATGCAGGATTGGCGGTAACTAGATAGGCCGTCATATCGCTCCGATCTTCCTGCTGACACACGTCACGAGATCGCCGTCCTCGTTGTGCTATTCCAACGATCACACTCCCCAAGTGGTGAGTTTATCCACCGCCATCCACCCTTGTTCGTCACCCGTGATTACCGAAAGCAGCACCAAAAGGCTGTGAAAAGGAATGTGATGCGATATCGGTATGTACTCATTTTTGAGCGCTTGTGGCATATCTATGGTGAGCATCTTACGGACGTCTTCTTTACGAATAAGACTTCTATTTAAGTCTATATTTGGGTGCATCGGATCTTGCTACACGATTTGACCCCGTCCACCGAAATCTTGTGTTGCAATGCCGCGTGCTTGTTCGTATGACAACCAGAGCATGATAGACAAACAAACGCCAGCGTCTCACCATTTTGCGTGATCCAGTCGTGACTGATTCAATGCCTACAGTTACGAGAAGCTGAAATACGCTCGTAGCAAGGGACCAAGGAAGCGGGTGAGTTTTGGATGTCATTATCGCATTCCGAGACCACCAAACCTTTTTTTTTCCGTGCGTTCTACTAACTGTAGAATAAGACTAGCTAAGTCGCTTTCCCGCTAGGTCCGGGACACGATCCAATATTCTATTCTTATCTTCAGGATGGTGTTTGATCGGAAGTAGAAGACACCGTCCTGGCCCAGTGACTCAGCTTCGCGATAGTGGTCGCTGCTTATGAATTCACTCAGCGAAACAACCGTTCTTGCCTCCGACTGCACAACCAGTTCTGGGTCAGGGGAACGCAACTGCATGAGCTTGTGCTAAAGTTCATCCAATGATCGTCGACTATCTGATCTGAACATCTGGTTTTCATGGTTACCAATCCTTTTGCGCAAGATAGGCCACCCTGGAAGCACGCCACATCCTGTGTTGATAAGTCGATAAGCAGAGCGCTGCAGATGAAGTTTGAAACATCAGAGGCACCGGTCCAGCGGGAGTCCTTGCGTGTTATTCTCACAATGAAACGGATATATATATAGACACTCAGTGAGTGTCGACGGCAGGCTTGGCTGTATTCAAACAAACATATGACCTGTAATCAGTGAGTGCCTCATATCCCGAACATCACGGATCATGCACTTTGAGTCATCATGCATCATGCATCATAGTGGGTAATATGCACTGGCATTCGATGGCGACATTTTGACGGTCTTATGGCCCAGGGTATGTTTAAATAGATGCCTTACTATTACTAAGTATTTGATAAGCAACTACTGTTTAACATGGACGCTCACTCAGGCTTAACTTCTCACTCAGCAAAGTCATGAATGATATTCCGATTAGCTTTGGTGGCCTCCGTTGAGTCTCACCAGTCTGATATAAAAAGCCAACAGAACTGGACTTCCATGGAACTTCACCCTATATTCCCTCGACACGATGTTCTCTGTAACGAACAAGCCCGCGCCCGGTATATCTTACTTTACTCCGGCACAAGTGCCCGCTGCTGGCACTGCATATGACCCGCAGCCAGACGGCAAACCGATACCAAAGTTGTTCCAGCCCATCAAAATCAGAGGAACCACATTCCATAACCGCATCTTCGTAAGTGGTCTCGTTCAGTCCCGCGTGGTCCAGCAGCCAACGGAAACCAACTGTATAGCTCTCTCCACTCTGTCAATATTCTGCCGAAGACGGTCATTTCACCGCTTGGCATCTAGCTCACCGTGAGTTACGGTCCCCGCTTTATGTGAACAAGGCTTCTTTGTTGACATGTGCCCAGTCGGCGGCATCTTTACTCGGGGACCGGGTCTATCCATCATCGAGGCTACGGCCGTTGCACCCGAAGGACGTATCACTCCAGAAGACGTTGGCTTATGGAACGATAGCCAGGCCGAGTCGCTCCGCAAGATCGTCGAATTCGCCCACTCTCAAAATCAGAAAGTCGGCATTCAACTCGCACATGCTGGTCGCAAGGCATCCACAGTCGTTCCGTGGTTGCAACCTGGATTGGCGGCTACAGAGAACGTCGGAGGATGGCCCGATAACGTGTGGTCACCCTCGGCCGTACCATTCAACGAGGACTTTCCGGTGCCAAAGGAGCTTTCCACAGCCCAGATCAACGAAGTCGTGGTTGCGTTTGCAGACGCTGCGAAACGTGCGTTAAAGGCTGGCGTCGATGTGATCGAGATACACAATGCGCACGGGTACTTGTTGTTTAGTTTCTTGAGTCCTCAGACAAACAAGCGCACGGATGAGTACGGCGGTAGCTTCGAAAATCGCATTCGCTTGACTCTGCAAGTGGTCGATACCATTCGCGACATCATCCCGGATGATATGCCATTGTTCCTCAGGTACGTGACAACCGCTTGGTAACTTACTGGTCATCGAACTCATGAGCATTAGGATATCTGCAACGGAGTGGTTAGAAGAAGCTCTCGCGGATGAGCCCTCTTGGCGACTTGAAGACACTGTTAGGCTTGCAAGAATACTCGCGGACCGTGGCGTTGATTTCCTGGATATCTCTACTGGCGGGAGCCACCCCAAAGCCATCATCAAGGGCGGGACAGCCTATCAAGCACCGTTTGCACACGCCGTAAAGCAAGCTGTCGGTGACAAGGTCGTAGTAGGGTGCGTCGGGTCGATCACAAGCGGTGTGGTTGCCGAGAAAGTGTTGGAAAACGGGCAAGCCGACGTTGTTCTCGTGGGTCGATTCTTCCAGAAGAACCCTGCTGCAGTATGGTCGTAAGTTGTCTAGGTATATTGGCTTGATCTTCGCTGACAAAGATATGAAATGCCAGATTTGCTTCCGACCTGGGGGTAGCGATAAAGATTGCGAACCAGATTGAATGGGGCTTCACTGGTCGTGGTGGATCCAAGAAGAAGATAGATTGGTAGGATACCTGGGTATGGGTTGAAAAGTAGACAAGATAATAGTTAGACAAGGATATCCCACGGAAAACGAATATATAGTGAGGAAGATTAAAATTGTGAAGGTCGCAATTGCAAACCACCGTCATGCAGATACTAAACTCTCGACGAGCGCGACTAACCCACACCTATGTAAGGACGATCAACGCATTTGCTCACCTCATTTCATGCAATGGTTCAGCATGGTTCTCGAGGGACAGCTCCTTTCCTATAAAAACCAGATAAACAATACGGGGTATGCTGAACTGGATAAAACATCCTGTGCAATGTGCATGTCAAAAAATCAATTCTACTCTTGTAAACAATGAGTTGTAAGACGGCAGGTGGTAAAGAAAGGAGGACATACGGTGGTGAATTGGGTAGGCACCAAGTTGACACTGGAAATACCGACTGCAGGCAAAGAACATCCATGGACGGCCGAGCAATAATTATGTCCACGTCAAGTAGGCCAGGTACTCTGACGGTGACAATCGAGGCATTGAAGCAAAGTGTTATAAGAATAAAAAATAGCACGACCGCATCACGTTCATAGGCAGTACTGTCACATCACCCGAAAGACAAAAATGTATTGCTCACTTACTGCGGTCACGGTAGGCGTACGTGCGAGCCGAAACAGAGAGAGATACATCATTTCAAATACACATTGATCAATGTTTTCCTCGTATGGACTGTCATTGGACGACCCGGACAAGCGGCTGCCTGGACGAACGAAACGCACCGAGTTAAACACACCAAAGTCTCGTTCGGAGTCGTACACCAAGAATGACTTACCTGGTGGAGTCGGATGAAATTGCAACCGAGGAGTCAGTGGCTGACACTACAGTCTGCTAACATGCCACTAGAAGGTTTTCAATACGGTAGTTGATTTCGTCCTCTGTCTAGTGATGCCCTGCACCTTTATTGCTCTCGGTAAGGTATTCCTTGGAATGGCTCAATTTGCTGCTCCCGGCTCACTGGCACCAGGTATATTGTTCGACAATATCGGTTCTATATTTATGTGGACGTCGGCTGCCTTCCAGGTGCAGGCACCGTCAATCTTGCCTTTCCCCTCGCCTGGATATTCCCTCTACTAGTCAGTGCAAGTATCTGCAACATATGCCTGTATGTGGTATGCAGAATCAGAGACGTACTGACGAGTCGTACCCAGATCTTACCATCCGAGCAATTTTTCGGTGGAACCACATAATGATGGGAGAACCACTGGCAGGTGCAAGCTCGGCGTGGAGCCGGCGCTTGATTGCAATAGGGACGGTTAGCACGTTGTACGGGCTTATTCCGACATCGATATCCATCACCTCGTTAGTAACGCCTTGGCCTGGATGGGGAGCCATCTACTCGACCATTGACATAATCGTCTACGTCCCAGCATACGAGTGGTATTCGAGTTCATCTCAGATTACCATTGTTGACGTTGAATTGCGTCGCCGGACGTTCATAGTTTTCTTGCTTCTCGGGCTAACCGAAGACGTGAAAAGGATGTATAGCGCACCATTCCGAGGAGTTGTCAAGCAAACGTTCTCCACCGATCGAACGAGGGTGCGAACTCGTTCGTTTCAAGTTCGATTACAATGCCCGTATTCATCATGGTCTGTAAATTAGCTGTGGAGTTGTACTGGAGCAAGAAATTGATTGGAGTACGAACCACCAGAAAGGTAACAACACATGAAGTGTTTCTCGTACTTTTGAAAATTGGTTTACGCTATCTTCAGAGTGCGCGAACTCTCGTTTCAATCGAAAATTCAATTTCATTATCAGTGGAAAATGGCGCGAGGCAAGGCGACCAGAAGGTCGTGGCTTGACTGCTAAATCACGACCAGATTCGGACCTAGTATGGTTCGAGCTGGTTTTACCCATCACCTGACATGGTGCAGCATACACGCGTACTCGCGCTATGAAAACGATGGTCGTCCTGCCTGCATATCTTGAAGCAGGTCATCACAGCTCTTGGGTCGGGTTCCGTTGAAGATTTACCTTGTTCACAGCGCATCGTTTATTTCGTGCGATTGTTCCCGTGCCAGTGTGGTCAAGGATGGAACCTGCAGGGTCACTGACGTAGTAGGTACAAAATGAAGCGCTAGCTGTATACTCATTCGGACATTCCTACTTAGTTTGTTTCTTGAGATGTTTTGTGATCGATGAACTGTATGTCCGATGTGAGGATGTAGTATCAATTCGTGCTCAAAAAAGACACGAGGAATATGTTTGTACTTACAACTGCCATATTCAGGCGGCGCCGACTCCATGGATAACGCGGTAACGTTTCATAGCCACTTCTCACATGAACTTCTCTCTTACTTATGATCTGTACGTCGAAGAGTGGATGATACAGCGTGAGTCTCACAAGCTACTGTCTTACAGGAATGCATGTTCCATGTAAGGAATTGGAACATATCCGATCGCCTACTTTTCCACGCTTGCGCCATCAAACCCACGGTCACGGTTCTGCTAGTAGCCAGCACATCTACTATTAGGGATTCCAGGGACAGGACAAGTACTATTCTGCGACGCATATTCTCCTCCGACCTCCATCAGAAACTACAGAATAGGGTCGCTATGTCCAGGGCAACAAGCATCACCGGAACCTCGGATTGGCGATCCCTGTGTCAAGATCGTAAAGCGGTTCAGAATGCATCCATCCCAGAAGAGTGGAAGATCAAACTGCCATCGGATGCATGTATGGATGTTCGTTCTGTCACAGAGAACTGTGGACTCTTGTCATCACGAGAACTCGACATTGTCGACCTCGGTACGAAGGATGTGTCCGCGTTGGCCCGCTTGCTCGCCGATGTGACCTCGGGATACACAAGCTTCGAAGTCACAACCGCGTACCTCAAAAGTGCTATTATCGCGCATCAGGTCGTGAGTTTATGATTCGTGTATCTCGTCTCGGGCTATCGAATCATTGATTTAGACAAACTGTCTCACGGAAATCTTTGTTGAGCGAGCCCTCAATCGGGCCAAGGAAGTCGATCGGTATCTGGTGGAACGTGGGGAACCAATGGGCCCCTTGCATGGCTTACCAATTTCGTTGAAAGATCAGTTTACAATGAAAGGCTTGGAAACTATCATGGGTAACGATAGTTCTAATAAGCATTTGCTGATCATTGACATCACACCCTTAGGATATGCCTGCAATATTGGGAAGTTTGCAGATGATGATTGTGTTCTAGTGGAAATGCTGTACGAACTTGGAGCGGTACCATTTGTTCGTACTAATGTGCCACAGACGCTCATGGTCAGTTCTGTCGGTTACCCAAAACGAGATCATGGGACAATGCCAGAAACCTGTCTGACATTACTATCATGTAGTGGGGCGAAACACACAACAATGTATTCGGTCGCACGACCAACCCCTACAACAGGAAACTCACCCCTGGTGGTTCCTCCGGCGGAGAAGGTGCGCTCCTTGCAATGAGGGGCAGCCCCTTGGGAGTGGGCACTGATATAGACGGGTAATGCTTTTGTTCTCGATCCAGGATAAAGCTTGATTCATGACGGGTGTAGGTCTCTCCGCATTCCCAGCGTCTTTTGTGGGCTGTACACCCTTCGGCCCTCGTACGAACGTCTTCCATATCATGGCGCTGCCAACACCTTGATGGGTCAGGAATCCATCTCGTCTGTGCTTGGACCGATGGCAACATCTGTCTCTGCATTGAAGTTCTTCACAAAGGCAATCATAGATGCCCGTCCCTGGGATCGCGACCCGCTCGCGATTCGAAAATGGTGGAATGAGGGAGAATACCAATTAGTGGAACACGGACACGGTAAAGGGATGTGTTTCGCTATCTTGTGGGACAACAAAGTAGTCAAGCCACATCCTCCTCTCATTCGGGCAATGAATATAGTCAAAGAAGTATTGGAGAAAGAAGGACACCAAGGTAAGTTAACCCTTTTAAAAAAATCTTGATTCATAATCTCAGACTGCTGTCGTAGTTATTGACTGGGAACCACTTGACCACGTTGACATTTACAAGAATGCTGTAAGATTATGCCTTATGATCAAGAACACCATCCAACTTTTATGATACAGCAAACTATTCTGGCTGCTGATGGAGGCGAGGACTATCGCAGGAGTTGCGAAGCCTCGGGTGAACCCCTGATCACTTCAATGAGCCCCGAGGAGGAACCCCATCCCTTTGACTTTGAGATATCTGAATCACTCGTGAAAAGTCTGGTTGGACATCCGAGAAGTAGAACTACATGGGAGGTATGTTCGCGATGTTGATGGACAGAACGTGGCTCACATACTCCTATACATAGCTATGGCAACTCCATACTAAAAAACGTGCACTTCGCAAGGCATACTTAGACCACTGGAATGCAACAAAGAGTAGAACAAATACTGGCAGACCAGTGGATGCTATCATCTCACCTGCCGTAGCATATACTGCTTGTCCACACGGCTTGAATTAGTGAGTTATATTCCGACTTACACCTACCAGGACCTACTTACTTCTCCGCATTCAGTGATTCCTTTTATACGACCCTTGGAAATGCGATGGACTACACTTGCGCCGTGTTTCCTGTGACATTCGTCGACCCCAAGGTTGATCTGCCCGTAGCTCCCCATGACTTCCACAACCACGAGGACGAGGCATTTTATAGACTTTGTATGTTTCTGTGTGCACTCGCTAGTTGTGATACGATACTGACACCACCAGACCATCCGGACGTGTTCCCCGGCGTACCTGTCGGACTTCAACTTCTTGGTCGCACGCTAGAAGAGGAAGCGGTGATCGGTATGGTGGAGTTGGTGGACGCAGCCATTAAGAAACATGTAGGTTTAAGTTGACGGGGTACGAAAAGCCGATGAGTCCATAGAGGAAATATATATAATAACCGTGACTGGTCTAGTAATTGTTCTGCGCACGAGATCCGGAACCATAAATATAGCTACACTGTTCGAAGAGATGAGAAAAGAGGACATATAGCTACATTCATGAAAATTGTCCTGGGTACTGTCCAAGAGAATAATTGTAATCAAACCAGCCCTCACCATGTCCAACACTGGGCGAAGCGGAGCTAGACATGGTGTGGTACTGTTGATCGCCGTATGCCAGTGCATGATCATGGTAAGACAACCCATCAATTTCAGCCGAAGCATGCCAATAGTGAGGGGATTGAGTCGAGTGATCTACAGAAAATCCGGATGGGTATGTTGATCGGGTAAATATAAATATGATTGACCTACCTGATGTGACATGTTCAGTGGCGAGTAGCATGATTGGAGAAGTAGACATACTATTAACCTCCCAGTGGTTCTCGCTCGGCTTCTTAATCTCCAAAGCAGCTAGAAGCCTGAGCATGTCAATCGCTTCCCACACAAACGTGTTTAACAGCTGGCAACCTCGGAACAACTTGACACGAGAAATACCTTTTAGTAAGGTATCCTCGCGCGTGCGTGGCTCCTGTCCAGTAACATCCTTGATGACGCCCCGAAGCGTCTTGAAGCATTCTACTTCCTTTTCGCGATACTCCCTTTGCAGTTTAACCTTGCTCGGCCGAGACGACGGAGACGGACTGTGTGCCAGAGGTTGGTATGGGTGGTATAGCATCTTGCAGTTTTCGCAACTGATGGAGCCTTGGTTCGAGAGTATGACATGTGTGGACTTGTGCATTAAGTATACGTCGCGTCGGACTGGCCCGCTGAGCATCAGTTCACGTTATTCGTTTCCAGCCGAATCCACTATGAACGGAGGAAAAGAAGTTCCGGGAAGTACCGTCTGCCTAGTTGTATTGCCACAAAGTGCCATCCGCCAATCCCAGGGATGACAATTGATAAATGATACCCTGTGGTTTGCCCTCACAGGTGTTCCTTGCTCTCTCCAAGGGACCATCACCGTGACGGAACATTTCCGATGTTGCCAGTGACTCGGAGTTGAATAGTGTCCACGATCGGAAGTGACAAGTCACAGAGCAGATTAGCCCTGTGAGGTACAGTAACGTCGATGATGGGATGATGCGACCAGCATGGAAACATCAAAAGGGTTCTACCCGCGTGGAGGTTTGTACAGCTTTTACTTGATACGGGTAAGTATCCAAATTTTGTATCTATCGTGCCCGCCGCCTCCGGGGATCTCCGCGAGATTTTTTTTGCCAACTTTGGTTCTCACCGGAAATGTGGACAATGTGCAGTGGAACCCCGAGTTTTTTGAGGATTTTGATAGGATTATAATCGAATAGCGCCATTGGAGTACTGAGTGCTGAGTACTGAACGGCGTGAACTTCCGACAGTGTTTCATGACATTCAGTCACTGATCTGCAATTCACTTGGCATTTATATCTTACTTTCCCCTGAACAGCGATGTTTAGGATGTTACAATGACTTGCTGGTAGGCCGTGGTATGTCCGAGTCCGATTCGTTGAGACATATTAAAATCCCTTATCATCATGTTCAAGTTAGTATAGATTGATCTTCATCACCTACTCCGAGGCAGGCGGCCAAGTGCTAGTGGTCACCGATCACCAGGGTTCGAATTTCCGGTCAGCGATATAAATGGGCATCATTAATTGAGAAAACTTTTCAATGAATGATGTAACATTTGAATCCGAGTTCTGAGGGTAAAATCTACGTATATGTGAACCATAGCCACGCGTGCCAGGACCGCCGTCGGATCAGCCTGAGGTCCGTAAAATCACGGCGGAAGTCATGATCACATGTTACGCGGCGCCTTCGCGGCAGTGACTTAATCCTGACCTTTCCCGTTAAGCACTAAGATATCGTACTACTAGTAGATTCATCGTCATAATCGGTGTCCATTTTACAGACCGCATGCCGATGAGTACGAATTCTAAGACACACAGCAAAGGTGCCAAACCTCAAGGTCCTTGGTCAATCATGATGAAGCTTGGGAGCTTCGACTCGGATATCATAGGGCGTTGCCAAGAAGCTTAATCTATACACGCAACGCACTGTCATGCACCGTCGCACAGCACTTCATGATGAGCCGGAAGTACAGTAGCAGAAATTATATAGTATTACGTGGTGCAGCGGGCGTCTATCGGTGGCGACAGTGGGCAGATTAGCTCAATGGTGGTCACCGCGGGCCGTAAATTATCACCCGCTGGGAGACACGACATGTTACTACGCGGGATATTATTTTGCTAGATAATGGCATGACAATGGGCCTCTCACCTCATTCGTTGTGTGGTACATATGCAACGTCGGATCGTCCAGGGTGGATTTGTCGTGAAAAATCTTTTTACGATGCACCGTAGCGCTAAGGTATGAATCGTCTAGGTAACGATGAAAAACAAAGGTGGATCAGCCAGAGGATACACTGGCAGTATCAATGCCAAACACGCCCAACAAATTGATCCGCTATCCTCGATCCGATGCCGCGGGAGCCCGACTCAGATCCTTTCGGGGATAGCGTGAGTCGCGCTCGGTTCGTATTCCTCGAGCCCGAAACGAAGCAGAAAGAGGCCTGAGGAAGAAGAGTGAACGACAGGAAGAGGAGGTTGTGAGCGATGAAGCGGTATACATATTTACAACTTGATGGCTAGCCTTGGTACGTACTACGGGGGAAAATATAAAGAAAAAGACACGTGATCCATCTGATTCCGGAGTCCGAGTCGTATTCCTGATATCATATGCCGTTACATAAAACTTGCAAAAGGATTCCTGGTGCCAGTGGAAGCACGCAGTCCCGGCCTGGCTTGTCGCACTTGCAGTGTCACGGTGGCAAGTACCAAGTACAGAATTCTATTACACCCGATATATACAGTCAGTCCTCAAAGCCTTACTCCGTACGTATTTACAATACTATACACTAGGACGGAAAACTTTATCAACCAACTTTCACATCTAAGGATGGTAAGACCAGAATGACGAATTCTTGTCATGCTCCTGATAAGTACCGTTGTCCAATATTAATCTAGAGTCTGCATTGGAGTGGTCTAATTGACCATACAGTTGAGCGTATGAGTCCTTGGGATGCCAATTTTGGGGACAATTATAGGCTTCCCATTGGGCGAGACAATCTGAGAAACGGTAAGCACCTCAGAATTCATGTAACTGTATTCACCCACCCGCATGATCTAATGTCAAATTTGCCGAGTTGTTCACAGTATGCGAGGCCGAAGGAATAACTTGAACTTGGGCATCTATCTGCATCCTTGGGTCCGAGGTCACTGATAGCAAGTCGATCGCTTTTGGTGTGATTGTATTAGCAGAATCATTCAAGCAACTGATAGACTGTAAGCAAGTGACCTTTTTTCAGTATCTCCTGCCGTCTCGGTAGCTCTTCTCCGGTAAGCTTCTTGATGACGTCTCGGAGGGTGTTGAAATACATCCCCTCCTTTTCACGATATTGCCTCTGAGTGACGACCTTTTTTGGTCGAGAGTCGACTCGAGACGGACTCGGAGGTGGAGGGGATGGGGAAGGATGCATTGTAGTACAACTTGGCGTCCACTGGCGATGGTGGTTCTGTTAAATAGGCCCCTTCTTGATCCGAGCATCTACACAAATAAACGAAACTAATTGCTTAAACAAGCACCTTTTCCTGTGCGGACACTTATTTTATTTTCTCGTTATCCAGAACTCACTCACTAGCAACCAAACGACTCGGAGTGCCGTCGAGCAGTGTTCAACTTCAACGGCCCGCGGGCCGACTCCTTTGATAGGTAACCCGGGCCAGCTGTGTGAAAGGCGTACTAATGGATATCTCGACAGGTCCCGCAGTTGGGTACCTAGTCTTGCAGCTCAAGCGCTCGGCGACTCGTATATACCGATGGATACTATTGAGTCCGGGACCGCGATACACCACTGGCAATCCTTACATTCAAGTTGTCCGATGGGCATAGCATAGTAGATTTTCAGATCGGGCCGTTCAAAACTCGACCACTTGATTTTTTCCGGCATCTCGCCGATTCCTACCTGATATTGAACAATGAAAGCGTCGTACTACTACTACACTGATCCCCGATCAGGAAGGGCGCGCCCGGGCCGGATACGCACGATGGGTTACATAATAAGTAATTGTGGTAATCTTGGCGAATCAAACTTTGTTTTTTCGAGACCGATCATGCTCGAGAAAGTATCCAATACTTCGCTTTCATCGGAATGGTCTGCAAAAAGGGCACCGCGGCCCTGAATACCACACACACAAGTGCTCCGAAGTGCAGGGCGATCGATCACAGATACATACGTGCCGACCCAGCTACGCTACCGTCTTCCGCACTCAGCGAGGTAGGTGACCGTAGGTCTCACCTCCAATCTGAACTTTCGAATGTGAGGGATAAAAAAAAGGAAACCAAATGTCCTTTGCGGTACGGTACTCGGTTAGCGCAGAATTGCCAGAACCAGCTCTAAGCAGTCCGCCCAACTTATAGAAAAGTTGTTCCAGAACTGACAAGTTGGTCAACTTCATAGGCATTAACAGCTCAGGTTTGATAGTTCTAACGGGTGCTACACACTGCCCGCAGCCCTGCCTCAGGCTCCTCGCTGCGTCGGAACTTTAACTGGGTAGTATGCCATGTCAACCAAGGTGGAGCGAGTATAATGTTTCCAAGAGATCCTGCCGGCATGGGTTCTTCATCATCTTACATAAGAAGATTAGGGTTAATTCGGGATTTCGGCATACACCAGCAAAAAGAAGTTGTCTCTTTCTTCTATCTGAATCTCCCACGAGGGTTGGCGGAGCCGGTCGACCGATGGCGTTCCTGATCCATCTGCTGTTTGTCTGATGTGACGACAACGACTTATTATTTTGACTAAGTTGTCCGTGCATAGGTTTGAATCGATCGTCACGTAAACTCTTCCAGATCAGATCCGGGAGTCGTCCTCCGCTAGCGCTCTGATAGATGAATCCTACGATCAGTTCGGGTCTTCAATGCTTCAATGCCGTATGAGTCGACGACCGTGACGCTTTCACCGCCCGGAGTTTTTTTTCTTGTTTCATGTGGTCACCGGCCTAGTATGGCAGTTCCAACAATCGATTTGCCCTGAGCGAATACCCCTCAATCGCCACCAATAATTAAACCTTGGTGGAAGCGCTCGGAGGTTCAGTAGTCGAAAAGGCTGTTCAGGTTTTTAGCGCTCCACTATCAATTCAACTAGTCACTGGTCGCTGAGCGCTGGGCTGGTACGGACCATGACCTGGCCAACATTGTGACTCGTGCCTCGCCCTCTTCCAGTTCCCCAAGTATCAAGGTCCGAGGAACCAGACAAGATCAGTGAAATCGATCGCAAGTGAAATCTTTAATTGTAAAGGAACATTCTGGCTTTTTTTTTTGTCTCCGTCCGACAGATCCACGTGTTACGAAAGGACTGTGATTATACAGCATATCGAAGCCGCTCGCATAACTACATCCCACTCGCGTGTAAAATAAAATATCATATTGAATCAAAAGAAAACTCACGGACTATGGCAGCCCTCGTCCCCAAGCAGCAACTACAGAAGATACGAATGTCCATTTTCCGCTCCACAAGCGCTTGATCCCATCTCCCCCGCTTGCCCTGACGATGCTGTCCACACAGGGAACCCTGCTCGATTTTAGCGCCACCGCAGCCCCAACCACGAGCAATGCGCCCATGAACAATATCCTACGCTCTCCCGCCGTGAGCGCACCTAGACGCCGGCCGATCCTACGCGGGTCCAGGAGAGCTTTGCTCAACGCTCGCGGTGAATTTTTTCTTCTCTTAGCCATAAGGCGAGGTCCGATAAGAGGTGATGGGGGTGGTGAGGGTATGACAATATGCGAAGAGTTGACTAGAGTCTCCAGGTAGTCGTCGGTTTCGTCGTACGGCTGTTTTTCGGGTACGGCATCTCGAGTCGTGGCAGTGATTGAAGGGCGCCAAGTTCGCATAGCACTGTCAGGTCCCATAATCTCAGCGAGGCGCACTGAGGGGTGGGATGGTGGGTATGCATTCAAGAGGTCGTCTGCTTGACGAAGAAGGCGGGTGAGGGAAAGTGGCGGAGGTTTGGTTCTCGTTTTGACAGACGTTTCTACATGTGTTGTGGATTCGTTCGCTAAACCGCAGAGTTGAACCGAGGAGGAACGCTGCGCTGGGCCCGAGAAAGAACCCGAACGCGACGGCACATGGTCAGAGATCGAGCGTGAGGGTGGACGGCTGTGATGATCAGTGGATTTCGCCTCTTGTGATGACGGTGCGAAGGAAGAAGGTTCCGGTGGAACACTTGGTGAGGCTGGCCGTGAATCAGGCAATGGAATTGATGCAGCGAAGTCTAGACTCGAGCTGTGTGGACTACCCACGTGATCCCCATCCGTTGTATTTTGAAGAGGGAAGAAATTTGAGCTTGGACTAGAGCTATCAGCTCGGAGCGTGTTGCCGCTTTGGACCGCCTCGTCTTCATCTGGCGCGAACGTATCACAGGGTGGATTCATATGCCAGCTAGTGTCAAGAGACCCAACCGTCCCGCCAACAGTTTCAGAGTCAGGTCGCTCATGTGCAACGCTCGCAGTGGACCTCTCAAAGACTTGCGCAACGTCATTATCGCGCATGTCGTAAAACTCTGGGTCTGCATCAACCAACTCTGGTATCCCACCCAACAAAGAGTGGATCATCCCATCTTCGTCTTGTTCGGCGAGTAAGTAGATAGATGGCTTGCGGTGCAAGATAAGCTATGGATAAGAATCAGAATGATGTCCAAAAATAGACAGAGATAATGCAGACAAACAAAGAAGCCAAGCTTAGTTATACTCACAGCAGCGGCAAGCCATACGACAGCGATTGGCTCTCGTGCTAAAAGAAAGTCCCATACGTGTTGGATAAGAGGAAGAGTCGGGACGTCGTGCGAGAAAAGCGTCAGGAGATGAGATAGTGCATGGTATGGTAGGGGAGATGTGCTAATCACCGAGGTGCATATAGTGATTAGCTGAAGCAAGCATAATGTCAAAGATACACACTTTTCGAGCAGCTTTGCGTATGCAGGATCCACAAGCCTCAGCAAATTTCTTAGCACTCTGGAAATGTATAATCACATGTCAAGGAGTGGTAATTGACACCTTTGGGATCTCACCTCAGTAGGCCAAGCACTGGTTCGAGTCCAACTCCCATGGCATCTCTCACGCGATGAAGCGCCATCCTTTCTGCACATGCCAGGTGAAGGGGTTGCGGCAAAGTGAGAAAGATGACAGTCATGATATCGTGGAAACCCTGAAAGTAGCGAAGCGAACGACGTTTGCGGAACAACGACACGAGGAGTCCATGCAAGTCGTTCTGAAGTGCATCTCGGGGGTGCGTAGCGCCGGACTCTGATGTAAAGCATATGATTCAGCGTACGTGTGAATTAAGACGATGTCATTTCGTACCCCCAGGGTATAATACGAAGCTGCGATCTGTGTCCAGCTTAATCTGTCGTTCGTCTGCATGGGCTTCCTCAATCGACTCGTCCAAGCTTTCCTCCGTCGAATGTTCATATTCACTTGCACTCTCTACCTCTGAGTATGGCGGCGGATCTGAGAGCGGTTGCGCACCAAGTAGAGCAGGCCTAAAAACATTCGGTCAAACCGGCGGTGTTAGGGTCGGTAGGAGGCCAGTGGAGGCAATACAAATACCATATCCTGGCCCTGTCCTCCCCAAACCCTCCCGGTTGGAGACTACGTTCTCTGAGTAAAAGCCAAATTTGCTCGTCTTTGCTTGTTAGGTTCATCATATGAGGGTTCAACGCATCGAAGATGTTGTGTTAGCTGGCGGCTTCGGCTAAGGGTGACTCGGAATGCAGGCCGTTCAATGACGTTACGTCAGCACTCCGGAATACGATGTGGATTCAGCAAGAAGATCCTCGAGGCCACTGCGTGATGGCAAATGGCACAGTTAAGTTCATGTTGATGTGCCCGGAGACTTAGATGAGTCGAGAACTCTCTCAATGACACACCAAGCCACCCTCCAGAATGCCCACGCATACAGCCTCGAGCCACACTTACTAGTACATTTGAAATTTGGCTGCACTGGTAACTCTCAACAAACAGAGACGTCTAGCGTATCCTTGGCATTGATGTACAAGCTCTCGGGTCAGGAACGTTGATCTCTCTGCGAACAAACTCTAGGAATTACAGGCTTGCTTCGAAATGTAAGGTGTCGAGAGTAGCCTAAAGCAAACGAGCAGTTCAGTAACGCAATGCACCATGCACCATGTGCAATCGACAGAAATATCAGATTTCACCGCCTCTCACGTGGACAGGCTCCACCTCGGGCTCCACCTCGTGCCTGCCATGCAACACGACTTTTTCGTCGAAGCTTCTCCCCATCCCAACATCCCCTTTACCACTTTCTTCGTCGTCACTCACCGCCTCCTCTACGATCGCACCATCCTCTCGCAGAATCTCGAACGTACTCTCGAGCACGCCAAGGTTCTGTCCTGCACAGATAGCTCTGACAATTTCACCTTCGTGTGCAATGTGCTGAGTGCGTCGGAGCGAGCGAGCGAGGTAGGTTGACAGTGTATGAAGCGGCCAAGTGGATGGGACGAGGGATAATATCTATGTGACCAGTGCATACATTAGACATACCAATTCGAATGAGGTATGCATCAATATACAGGAAGATGATCAGAGCAGCGAAAGCACTCACATCGAGAGCATCCAGTTTTTTCGCTTGCGAGCTGAGAAATCTGGCTGTCTGTTGCGTGTCCCTGCAACGTGCAAAACACTGTCAATATACTACTCCACCACTGACTTGAGAACTTACCCATCCTCCATGTAAACCTCCAACAGCATTTTCAACATCTCACCGTCTTGTACGCTCTTTTCTTCTTCTTTTGGCCCTACCGTCCCACTACTTCTTGCGAACCATCCGCTCCAATCAGACAAGCCACACCCTTCCGCAGCGCTTGCACCCGTTTTGGTGCTAACTACTCCGGTCAACCCACCGCTCGACGCATACGCCTCGGCTGTCGACGTGTCTCGCAAATTACTTAGTGTCTTGAGGGTAACCCGTGCAGAGGGGATCTGATACAGTCATATGGTCATGTTGTCGTGAATATGAGAGTGGAGGAGATGGAGGCACGGCATACCTTTGAGTGTAAGATGGCCATCTCAAGACCGAGAACTTTGTCCCATCCCCCATGTGTGATCTTGTCCTGTATGTCGCCGACGATCTTTTTAGCCTCCCTGAGAGACTGGAGAAGTAGCAGTCCCTTTATGCGGGCACGCTTTGATGGGGAGTCGGGTGTCGTCGAGGCGAAATAAGACAGGAATGGTAAGCGCGGGGACGGAGTCGGGTGGATGGTCGATGGAGGTGGAAGTGGCGAAGATGCCGTACCCGAGCTACCTGGAGAAGAGGCATATGACGCCGCTATGATGAATGTATTAGCACGCACGTTGCAGCATATCCATGCAAATCACGAGTGCCCACGAACCTTTCGCCCTCCAAAGCTTCCCGATACTCTCATCCTGAACGTACTCCAAAACCTCCTCTACATAGTTCCATACAAGTTCCTCGAACAATCCCCCCTCCTCCGTTGTCTCTTTCCCACCTCTTCCGAGCCCTCGACCAATAATCAACCATTCCAGATATCGCTTTGCAGCAAGTGGACTAGTATTTCGGAGCTCGGAAAGAATAGTCAATTCGTCCGCTCTTTGGGCGTCTTTCTCTCGATCTGCTGCTCTGTCCCTTCCGCGGCCAGCGGCACCAGTGGGTCGACGATGCCGCGTTGGTTGTGAGGATGTTAACAGCTGTGTGATAAATACCAAAGCACCGTTCCAAAACCAGCACCAATAAATGTATTTGAGTAAAATGCACAACAGTCACGAGCGATGAAAGCATATACGCACCTTCAGCCCTCTTTCGATATCTTGCCCAGTAAGCCTTGCTCCCCACTTCTTCACCAAGCTAGATCGTTCGTTTTCACTTATACTCATACCGAATCCGATCGGCGAAATGGATGAATCAGGCTGAGGGGGACAAAGTATTGCGAATATATGTCCGAGTGGATCGACAACTGAAGGATCGACATATGTTCCTTCCGTGAGGCTGTTTCATGATTTTGAAAATGTAAATCCGATCGGGCACACACTGTCATACAGAAAAGCACTTACCCAATCAAAATGTTCACGACCTTCTCAACATCCTTACAGACTTTCCACATCTCCAGCAATACACCCCAAAGCTTCAACTCCGAAAGCACGGGTGCCAAGACTTTCGGGCGAAATGGGAGCGCAGATGTCTGATGGTTGGGCTGTGTTGTCTGCGAAGGGTGGGAAGCGTGTCCTGTATATGATGGAGATGGCGGAACTGAAACTTGGTGGCCATTAGAGGGATGTGTATGCGATGAAGAAGCGAGACGTGAGGATGGTCGCGAACTGGACCGGGAGACGGGATGCGAGGAGGAGGCCGACGGATGCGAGGGAGGGGAAAAGAGTGCCAAGAGAGAGGGGATATCCTGCCCATGGGCATAGAGAAGGCCGAGGGCTGTCGATGTTATCTAGGGGAACAATACAACGTTAGAATACTGGCCAGAGTACGAACGTGTAATGAATATGGCCGGGGAAACAAAAGGTATGCAAGTGCCAAATGGCCACGGGAAGGATACTATCAGGAGATGCAAAGCCTTGGCACGAAGGTATGATAGCCAAATCTCGAGACAAGATGAACCATTCCCTGATGTCCCTTCGCCCAAATGAACAAGCAGTATGAAACGTGCAACACTTACTTCGATAACATCTCTTGACCATATCTCAGGATTCCTCAACACGGCAGCTAAAATACTTTTCACCATCTCGTTGGCTTCTCCCCGCAGCACTTCACGCATTGCAATCGTTGCTGGATGTGTACGCGTTCCACTTGACGTGTGAAGATCGGATGTTGATGACTCTATGCCAGCGGGGTCATCCTCTGAATCAGGTATTGCGCTGGGACGCAAGTGAGGAGAATAATTCCTGACTAAGTTGGTGGCGACTGAATGTCAGTGCCCATGCATCATGTTATTTTATTCGTTGCAGATGGTAGGGCAAGAACGAGAGTCGTAAGAGATATGGGAAGAGAGGAAAGTGGGTGAGTTGCCGACAGGTCGATTGGTGCTTGGAAGGGATGGACACGGGCTGACACGCGAGGGCGTATGGCGATGGGGGAAGGGAAGAGAAGAAAAATGTGAACTGACTCACTGATATCATCTACGTTTGTTTCATCAGGCATGTACTCCCTGGTGCCATCCCAGACCTCGACCTCGACAGAACACGCCCCGACGTCTGTTGAATCCGGACTGCCATCTTTTCCGTGGTCAGCAGGTTCACCGAATAAAGAGGGGCGGAGTTCGTCAAAGTATGAGACAGGGATACGAGGGTCGATAGTTCCCTTGATAAAGTGGGCTGTTGCTTCTCGGAATCTGGTCTGACGCATGAATGCGAAGGCAATGCATTGATGCATAAAACATAGTATTTCCCTCTGACCGATTTCCGTTAGAGCGAATGAGTCCGAGTATCACACACCACTCACTTGATCACCTGAACTCGCACTTCCACGCGCAGGATCGGCCGCAGCCCGTTCCAACAGCTCTTCCGCTTCTACCAATTTACCATTCTGGAGAAATGATTCTACTTGGGAAAAAAGCGAGGAAGGGAGAAGTGAGTAGATGGAAGATTGACCGAGAACGAGAACGGCCGAGCGAGGGTAGTACGAGGAACTCATCCAGTTCATCCGAAGCGCAGAATTTGGTGGCAGAGTCCATTGGTTTACGTAAGACATGCTCTTCTAAGTATTGGATCCTACCGTGACGGGGCCCAAGTTTGTTGAAAAGCTAATATGATCAGATGCCCCGTCCGTTGCTCATGCATCCTATCGTATCGCTTTATCGAACTCCAGCTGCAAGTTAGCCGATGAGTCGAGTGTGCGGTGGTGGCATCCACCAAAACAAAAACTACATCAAGTCTGAGTAACAACAGTGGACAAATATCGACAAAACATCAAGTAAAAGCAATAAGAATAACGACAACACAGGGAATACTTGCTTCATTCATCGTACTGGGTCAACTTCAAAGCCCGTCAGTCCTCATAGAGCACAATAGAAACCCGGCAACACTTACGTCTAGCGTGAGGGTTTGCGAACTGTTGACATTCTGGTCTCGGTAGATGCCCACCAACGAATGACCACGTTCATACAATGAACCTTTGAGACTAATGACGATGAACTGAAAGACATCCGATGCTTGAGAACGAATGTAATTGGCTATCTTGGCGACGTTGGTGTTGTCCAGAGCTGCATCTACTTCATCCAGGACGAAAAACGGCGCGGGTTGATAACTAAGAGGGATAAATAAATAGCATAACTGATGCCTCTAACGCAACTCACCTGTGAATTGCAAAAAGCAAAGCTAGAGCAGCGACTGTCTTCTCTCCACCCGACAACTGTTCCATATCTCGGAATCGTTTCATCGGCGGCATGGCATGATACTTTATTCCAGCAGTATAGGGTTCCTATAGAAGACAATTTAATATCCAAGAAAACGATCAAGTTTTCCATGATTACCTCACTGTCCTCTAGACTCAAGTATGCAACGCCTCCCATGGGCGCACTTTTTCCCTTCGTAAGGTCCTTGTACACTTCATCAATCCGTTCAGAGATGTGATTGTACGCCTTATTGAACAGTTCACATCTACCACCGACGATCAACATCTTGGCAAATTATATGGATCAGAAAGACTACCTTTGGCGCTTGATGTCATTGAATTCATCTCTCGCAGTCTTAGAATCTTTGCGTGCCTTCTCGGCCTCTCGTTCAGTTTCGACAAGTCGGGCTTCAACATCATCCAGCCTTTCTATCGCTTTCAGATTTGGCGCCATACGTTCGATGTCTGAGTTCAGTTTGGAGATTGATGCGTCGAATTCGGCGAGCGTTTCGGGGTTGTTACTCTGCGAGTGCTGAGTTCACGCTCTATGTATGGTCGACGTAAACTTACCTCACGCTCTTCATCATCCAGTACATTGAAGTCAACTTCGATGCCGTAGTCCTGGACTTGCTTAGGTCGCTGAGTGCCATCCTCGTCCTCATCCACATCCATGGCCACTTCGTCACGTAGGTTCTGCGACAACTTGAGCACGCCAATTTTTTCAATATATAGAGTCTCACCTCTTCCATGGGCACATTCTTCAAGTTACCTGCCATAAGCGGTAACCTGAGGTCCTCGAGGCGGCATTTACGATACATGGAAGACCGTTCGAGCGCCAGCTTTTCGATCTCATCGTTCTGAAGTCCATCAGAAACTAATCGATGATGAATGTATGGTCAGAAGAACACGGACCATCGACCCAATCTCCTTAAGCGCCTGGTCAAGCACCTTGGCCGCACGGGCATGCGTTTTCTTCACTTGTTCGACTACCTTGTTCTTCTCTTCCAATGTTTCATTGAGTTCCTGGAGTCCCATCCGGAGGTTCTCGATTGCTTCTTGGCCGGAAGAGATCTCAGCTTGGATCTGGCGTTTTTGTTCTTCCAACTCGATAACTTTCGCCTCCTCTTCTGTTTGGGTTTTCTTGAGGGTCGCCAATCTGTTCTGAGTAAACTGTAACTGTTCTTCCTCGAACTGAATTCTGCAAGTGAACGCAGTGATGTTAACAATATAATCAGGCTGGCGAGGTTAGATTCCTACTGGTGTGTCAAGCGAGCAATTTGTTGATCAAATCTGTTTCGTGCTTGGCTCTCCTCTTCTGCCACTTTGAGCTGACGTTCCTCGTATTCTCGGATGTGATTGACGCCGATTTTGGTGCAAAAAGAGGCAAAGACGTCATGCTCGGCTTCGTCAATGACCGACTGGAGCGTTGATATACGTGAAGCCAGTGAGGTATGGGCAGTTTGAGCCTGTGGAGAGGTAGAGGTCGTGGGATCGAAGTAAAAAGGGAACTTGGACAATTACTGACCTTCCTGAGCTCGGGCGCATGCTTCTTCAACTCGCGCTCTACATGCTTGAGCTCATCTTTTGTACCATTGTGGCGAAGTTTGAATGCACTCTGAGATCTCGGAAGTTATCGATTGATCATACAATGCAAATCGTGAGCGTACGAACCAGATCGTCCTTGGTCACAGTGATAGCATTCTCTAGCCTCGTTATCTCCGCAATGGTGTTTTCGTCAGCTTTGCCACGCGGCTTGGAGCGGTTGAGTTCCTGCAATTGTGCGAGGAGGTTATCTCGGAGGCGGACAAGGCCTAGATTTTGCTTTGTGAGACACTAGTATACCGGACAGTCTTCAACAGACCTTGCACATCTTTTTCCTCCCATTTTTTTCCGGACCCATGGGTGCTTCGCCCACCCGTCATTAACCCGCTTTTATGGATGACTGTTCCATCGAGCGTAACAGCTTAAATCGCGGATGAGACCATGGTATCCTTGCTCATTTCCTCCACTTACCTTTAACCTCTTGACCTTTCTCCCAACAAACGTACTTGGCCACTTCCATCGTGTCACATACCAGAGCATTCCCACACACGTGGTGCATCGCTCGTTCAACAGCAGGTTCGTACTGGATGACATCGACGGCGAGTCGAGCTCCTTTGGCGAAAGAGCGGAATTTATCATTGACAGGTTTCACTGAGATCGTGTCGAGAGGCAAAAAAGTTGCTTGCCCGGCTCGTTGCGTTCGCAAGTACTTCAAAATGGGGTAAGCTGAGATGGAAATGCGTGGTGGATGGGACCAACCTCGATGCATTCGATCGCGGTCTTCTCCTCGTCTACAACTACTGCGTCAATATTCCTGCCCAGAATCACGGAAACAGCGGTTTCATATTTCCGCTGCGTGGGCTTGCACAGATCTACCACTCGGCCCCTGACACCTACATTTTTTTCAAAAAAACAAGACACGACATGAAGACTCGTCATAAGCCTACCTGGGAAAACACGCTGCAAGCTTGCGAGGACTTCCTTGAGCTTAACCTCCCGTTCTGTTTCAGTTCTATCGATCCCTGCTTGGAGCAGACGCTGATAGACGTCCGTGAGCTTTTCGTTTGCTTCCGTTTCAAGGCGGCTTGTGGAGAGCGTTTAGGCCAGTGAAAATGTCGGAGAAATCATGGATACATACGCTATGCGAGTCCGCTCACTCTGATGATTGTCATATTCTTGCTTAGCACGAACCAAGTCAGCTTGCAAAGTCGCTAATTTTTCCTCGAGCTAATAGCGTGCATCAGGAAAATGGCTCAAAACCGTACTGGCCAAATTACCTCTTCTTTTTTACCACCTTGAGAAATCGCATCTTCATTGAGCTTGTTCTTTTTGGTTTCCATCTCTTCCAGTCGACTTTGCAACTGAGCAAGAGTACGCGAAGCTGTCTTTTCTTCTCTCCCCAGCGTTTCGAATGACTGGCGTTCGGACACTGCCAACATACTTGCTTGTACTTTCCTAAGTTCGATTCAAAGGTGAGAAACGCTCTGATTGCGCGACAAAAGAACGGTCTCACAAAGCACGGTACTCGGCAAGACTCTCTTCACTTAAAGCTGTATTACCTTGGGATGCCTGACGGTATGCCTCTTATGGTATAACACAGTGATAAATTTGACATATCCAAAAAAAACGGTACAACAAACCTGTAGCATCATCCGCAGCTCTGCGTGCGGTTTGGAGATCGCGATGAAGGGCATTCAGCTTAGCTTGTTGGCGTTCCTCGTCCTTTTCAACCTGCTCACGAGTAGCTTGAGCATTCTGGGTCTTTCTGGCGGAATGCTTGATTTTCTCGTCGGTTGCGACCAGGTCAGGCTCCTAGACAGGTGTCAAGAAACGAATAATGTAAATCAGAAGTCAAAGTCCATCGACCTTGGATTCAACGGTCTTTTCCGCCTTTTTGACTTTCTTTTCTTCCTTGGCAACGGCGGTGCGGGCCCTAGCTTGATCAGCACGGGCATCTTCAAGCACCTTGTCATGCTCTTGCTGCTCTGCACGCAATCCTGCAAGGGCTCGTGACTTCTTCTGGATATCCCTGGCATTAGCTTCGAGAGCTTCTTCGATGTGGAACAATTTGTATAGGATGCGCCGCAGGATCAGATCATCCTAGAGGGCGCATATAAGCGACGTCTCCAACGGATATAGCAAAAAGACGAACTCGTTCTTGACAGAGCCCCTCAAAACGCTCTGCTTCACCTTTTTGTTCTTTGTACTGTCTTATTTCGCCAGTAATACCCCTCCGTTTCGTAAAATTGAATGTGGCATTCTCGGTCGCCCGCTCTTGTGCATCTTTTGCCTTCTCATAGTCCGCCGCCAGCTCGAGAGAACCAGATATTTGTTCGATGAGGCGGGTGAGTTCTCGCGGTGACTGAGAAGCGACGGCTTCCACGTCTCCTTGGAAGACAAG
This sequence comes from Leccinum rimulosum, assembly GCA_038091395.1. Taxonomy (NCBI): domain Eukaryota; kingdom Fungi; phylum Basidiomycota; class Agaricomycetes; order Boletales; family Boletaceae; genus Leccinum; species Leccinum rimulosum. The sequence continues at coordinate 33,642 of JBBPOJ010000114.1, forward strand.
AAAGTTCTTTGCCTTGACAAGTACGTTGTGAGAGACAAGAGCAGCATTGTAGACGGTATATGTGACAACTCGGTCGTTGAGACGGTACTCGGATGCACCAGTGGTAGAGATCCTATGAGACGGTGAGATGCACAGACTAGCGAGAGCAACCCAAGAGACGCACGTGCGTTGGAAGAACCATTCCTTCTTATTTCCATCCTCGTAGACGGCGAGAACCCAAGCTTTCTTTGCGGTGCCTTCGCCATGGTCGTCTTCTCCGTCGCTGTCGTCTTCCGCGTCGTCTCGGGCTTGTGTATCCTCCGAGCCCTCAGTGGGGCCCCGCGCGAGACGCCGACCTCGATAGACCAAGTCTTTCAGCTGGCTACTTCGGAGCTGTGCACTCTTTACACCGAGCACGAAGGAAATGGCGTCCATGAGGTTTGACTTTCCAGCGCCATTTGGTCCGATGACGGAGGTGAAGTTCTTGAATGGGCCAATGACTTGGTGGCCGCTGTAAAGATATGTCCCACTTGTACGTACGGGAAATGAACACCAAGGAGACTCACCGATATGATTTAAAGTTGGATAGCTCAATGCGAATGAGCGGCATCGTCTTCAAATCTCGTCCGAATTAGGGGAACGGCCCAAACACACCAACAAGACGCGTCGAGAAACACGTACGTCACACACAGTCACAGTCACGATCGACCCGATTCAAAACAAATGAAATTGCAAAGATCAAACGAATGGCTATAGACATCTAGATATAACGCATTGTGAAGACAACCGTAGCAGTTCCACCCCTCCTGAGCGCCTTTTCAAATGATTGTGTGCACTACAACCACTCTCAGAGAACCCGTGCGATTTTCGCATGCTCTTCTTTATCGCTGAGAGAGAGAAAGTCGCTGCTGGGCTTCATAGCGTATTGTGGGACATCTGACAGCGAATGTGTTTGTTGGTGCGTGTCGACCTGCAAGTGTACAACGTTCAAGCGACCATGATGCTGCAGGAACTACTCACTCACTTCCACATGAATAGTCGTGGGCTCTCTCGCGGGCCTCGCACGTGAGTGGTGTGAATTGGCGAACACCCCTGACCTCTCGTCGGAGCGACTGAGTGACTGAAATGAACACCTGACAGCTGCCGGAAAAAACACGCTGCTTACTAGACCTCCGGGACCCCTATATTGAAGTTATAGAGCCGTCGCACCACGCGCGAAGCCATGACCTATATACAGTAGGAAAGAAATCAACTGCAGCAAATGGTGACAACGTTAGGACGTACTGTCGAGGCTATGGCCGCAGGAACATTGAATATGACGCTCATGACGGCATTCAGGTTGATGATCATGAATATGGTAGCCATCAAGTTCGCCAAGAAACTGTCTCGCATAAGTTACCCAATAACTCAGCAAAGGCGCGAAAAACATACGCAAGAATGAAGTAAACTAGACCATCCGAGAACACCATGCGGACCAGCTTACTGTGGATACCTGAAGTTCCAGAGATGCGTCGGCTCCACGCCAGTTTGTATGCCGTCAAGCAGAGGACAATGAGATCGAAACTCATGGAATAGATAAAGGTGGCAGCGAGAATGGTGGTGTTACTCTCGACGATCGTACAGCCGACACCCTCAATCCAGATCACCTTGAGCAGAACACCTAGAAATGGCATCAATATGTGTTTCGAGACCAAAACATACTAGCATGCCTTGCAAGATAAGGGACCAGTGACCGAGGATGAGCAAGACCATGGCGCCAACCACCCATTTGTTCTGAGACCAAATTGCTATACTGTGGTAAACTCAATGAGCAGCGTATAAAAAGATTGATTAAAAACGTGCGTGCGAAGTGAAAGATTGATGCTAGCCAGACCAAGCGCAGAGTCACCAGCGAGCTCCCGCGAAAGTTAGTAATTTCCTTCCCCCAGTGCCCAAATGGAAACGAACCTGATTGAACACATACAAAGCCTGGCAATTGATCGCTCTATGTCTTCCTTTGAATATGTACGATGAACGAGGAAGTGGGGGTTGGACTCACCTCGGTGTATCAAGAGAAATCAATCTATGATGCAGGTCAATGAAGTTCTGAATCAGGATTAATAGCAGGCCCCTTACATCCCGATCATTGCGAACAACAACAGATATCGTCCAGCGAAATAAAAAATCTGCAACATGGCATGGTTATCGGCACCTGATTCCGTCAAGTGAACGCGCCAAACTTACAAGGGGCCAACGGAATTTCCGTTTTCCGGAAATAACAGCCCAGTCGAAATCGAGGGTGAGCATGATCTCCCACCTGGTAATGATGATACTCTCAGCTCAAGGTTTGAGATACTGGTAACTGGACAGCCTGAGATTCCTTACCCGTAGAGACCGAGCAACGCATGCATCAGTCTGTCGAAAACCACTGCAAAAGTTCATTTATGTTGGCGAGGATGGAAAATCTACCAACTCACCCAAGTCGGTCGAAAGCTCGGATAGCGATTGCCAGATGGACATTTCGACGGGACGGGATTAGCAGAGGCGAAAAAGTGGCCAAGCCGCGATGGATTTTTGAAATAAGGGAAGGGAAGGCAGGATAAAGAAACTCACCCAGAGGCCCACATTAAAAACTGCTGGATCGCTTTACAAGATTCTTTGTCCGCTAGCGGCCATCCTAACACACGGGTCGACAAGGAAGCAAGAACACGCGGCAATGATGCCAGTGCTAAAACATCCCCGGTTGCTTAAAGGCACTAAGATAGTCGCACGGAGTTGAAACAGAAATCCCGCCGCATTCGATCGAGAGCAGATTCGTTACAATTCTCGTCATGTTCTTGCTCAAGCTTCAAGTTTTGCTCACCTTCTACTCAGTACTGAAACCAGGGATTATTTTCAATCCTTTGCGCTTCTGTGCTTGTGTCACTCTTAGGCACAAACATGGACACGATCACTGGACAGCGCTGATACACCTCGACGCTTGGTAGTCCGAAGGTGTCGCGATCATTCTGCGATCTTCTTTGCTAGGTTGACTTCTGACGACCAACGTAATCACCGCGACGTTCGATGTGTTGAAGTGATCAAGGAGTATTGCCTGGTTCGCTCGGCTCTCCGAACAACACGATCTAGCCAAGACCGACTCCTCAGTCCAGTTACGAGATGGAGACCATTTTATGAGGCAAGATTTCTTCCTGTTGTGGTTTCCACGGCAAACGCCGAATGAAATACCAGTAACTGACACCACTATGCAATTGTTCGAGGTCTACCTGTGCTCAGTTTCTGATTGAAATCAAAACAAAGGTAGCGCTCACCAAGAAGTGATCGGGCGCACACTACCATCTTACAACTTTCACAAGAAGTCAAGTGTAGGTTGCAAGGAGGGTCGTCGTATATTTTAATCCGATCATTTCACAGGTTTGGAATAAACCACAAACTCGTCCGTCGGACTAGATGAACATTGTCCAGAAACAACTAACCCTTGTGGCGACCAAGTGGAGACTTAGCATGAGAAGGATGGAACCAATACCGAGGAAATCTTATCCGATCGGAGAGAACAGACGTAGTCAGGCTGGATACGCAGTTCGAAACTCTGAGAAAAGTCCAGGGCGGAAATGCCCGATGCATCAACGGGGATTCGGGTGAACATGCCAAGTAAAGCGTAGTGTTCCTGAACAAAACTTCTCAGAAACCATACGGAAGAACTAGACGGCGTCACGGACAACAAGAATACTCGAAGGGGATGAAATCGGGAAACCTGCCCGCTTGATGATCGAGAGGTGTTGACGAAACGGAGATCTCTGTTTGTTCAGGGTAGACGGGATTACTCACCAGTAACGGGGGTCGCAGTCAATGAGTTCTACCTCCGTGAGTTCGGAGATGTTCCTGTTCGACTTCTAGAAATCTGCTTTTCTGCTTAGTGTTCACAACCACCGACGCACGTTGAGAAGCGGTAGCACGACCTGCAGAGGTTTGATTGATTATTGAGGCTATAGATTAAATTCTGGTCAGTTACAAGGTCACGAAAACTGGGTCGCCGACATGGGATTGACAATGGTTCCCTCAGGGTACACTCAAAGAAAATTTCTGGGGTTCTGGCAGGAGGCCGTGTTGACAATCTGGCAGTGTTTACTCCAAATTCAAACTCCACGGTACCTGGCTCAAGTGATGCTTCCCGCGAATCAGTTAGCTGCTGTCACGATGGAGAGTAGCGAACCGGTTCTGAGGCCGACGTCGCGGACTGTTGCTCCATGAACAAAGGTAGCCAGTGTGCACAATAATCCATAGTTCAACGGAGCTCCTCATATCAAGCCAGAATTTGCGGTCCTTGCGAATCGAAATTTTTCAGAGTCTCTGCCTGCATTCATGTTGAACTTGAACGTTGAACACTCGGGTTCAGCAAAGCGAACCGACATTGCCCTCGGCGACCTGGATTTTAGTTGGTTACAGCCACCGATTCATTATACTGCACATGGTGAGGAATGAACTCGGCTCAATTGCCACCAACGCAGAGACGACCCTGAACATCCATTTTTTTTCTGCTGACTACGCACAGGTCGCAGCCTCTCCGTGGATGGCATGTCAGTTGTAAAGCCGCAAAGCGATACCCTCTTTCCAGATCGGGACTCGATTCGAAGTGACGCTCCGTGTTTGTGCTGCAGACCTTGGTCTGATGGGCAGACGGTTTGAATCTCTTATTGGAGCGAGGACTGGTACTTTATCATCATCATGAATTGTCTCATCTGTCCGCGAGGTTTCAGCAACAACTTTGGAAGGGAAGGCAGCGAAGACTAGTGGAGCGACCTTGATCGCAGTATTGAGGAAGCATCAATATAACATATATGGTAGCAGGTACGTGACTGGCAATCGGTTTTCCGTCTCACGCAAAATTTTCAATGCGGACCTCACAGAGTCAAAATGATTGGCACGGGCAGCTGACCACCCAAGCGCCATCGCCAAAATAACGGCAGTGTGCAATACCCTTTAAGAGTGGGCTCTATTCTTTCAGTTCCCCTCCATTCTCATCGCCCTCCCTGCTATCAGATCTGGACCCTTATTCAAGCCGTCAATGGTTGACTGGAAATCGCCAGAGGAGATTCAGGCCGACGCCGGTGGGTGAGGATCACCTCTAGAATTTCTCATTTTGACCGAAGTCATCGCAGCCGCCTTCAATAATTTCATGCATGTCCTCTTGGGTCTCTATATGTCAGTCGCACCTGGATCTTGCGCATATACTCTACCTTACTCTTATCTTTAGATGGGAGTTCATCACGTCGCTCAACTTCGACTGGCTGTTTATCTCTGGAAAGAAAAGGTTCAAATGGCCATTGGTAAAATCGTCCGTTTACCGCTGATAGTCAACGAGTAACAAGCACCCCCTCAGATATTCTACTTTGCCGGTCGCTATTGTTTATTGTTCGCCCTCATAGGAATGTGCGTCCTATTTCTCTTCGATTTTGATGTGGTGCCAATATCGAGGTTCCCCGCAGCGCCGTTGCCCTCAATGTCAGGACGGAGATTGATTGTCAGAGTTTGTATACATTCAACCAAGTATTTGGTAACGCTGCCATTGGGTTGGCCAGTGTGAATCTCTCGATCAGAACGTAAGTCGATTGACGCCAGCTTTATATCGTGTTCTTCACGCTCCCTCAGAATGGCCGTATGGTCACAAAATAAGTATATCGTGATCTTCCTGATCTTGGTCATTCTTGGTCATTGGTCGTTCCTGTTACATGGTAAGTAGCCTGACAATGTACCAGGCATATTTATATCCCAATTTCTAGGGATTCTTCTCAAGGCTACTTGGATCCAAGACACTTGTGTCATCACGTACACCGACAATCGAATTCTTGCCATTAGCTTCATATACTCCATGGTCTTCGATTTGATCGTCCTTTGCTTGACTGCGTGGAAACTTGCGTTCCCCGCTAGTGGCCAGTCCAGACTTATCAAGCTTATATTCGGCGATGGGTTGATATACTTTCTCATTGCGTAAGCCTGCATATGCGATCATAACGCAAATCTAGCTGACGGATCTTTGTAGATTCTTGGCGAACCTCCTCGCGACTGTAGGCACATTCGGGCTTCGTGTCATTTCCTAGTGCCATGCTTACTGATCATCGGCTTTGTTTGTAGATTTTTATGTTGCTTAACTTGAATGCAGTGATGTCCATCATTGCAAACGTTCCCGCTGCAATTGCGTCTACCGTAAGTATACCGAATGAACTATTTGTCGAATATAGGCTCACTCTATGAATCAGATAGTGGCCTGTCGAGCGGTCCGGAGACTAACCAACTTTACTAACATGAATGCGGAAGTATTTAGGTACGTATGTTTGAAGCTCTGATTCTTCCACGCCCGACATGTTAGCCATGTAGTTCTACTACTGCACAGTCGGCGGTTGCATTCCGCACACCCCCTCTTTCGCCGTCTGCTCATCACATCTCCGTGAAAAAGGGTGATGGCGTTCACATCCAGGTCTGTCTTCCTTCCATAACATCGGGGGGTTCTGTTGATCAATCCGACGGGATGGGTCAGATGAATCCTCTCATCAACCGCCCGGATGCGGAGTATGATGTTACGGGAAGGATTATCCAAAGTGACGAATTCGATCCTGAAGCACAGGCCATCAACGATGACTTCAAACAACCACCGTATTAGACTCCCAGTGCATCGTCCGGTTGATTCTAGGCTCAATGTCCGCTACCCATTCGTTCTCTCGCATTGCGCAACACCTCCCAAATGCTGTGGTCAATCAGCAATTCACACTCGTTTGCTTCCAGGGTTTCTTTACTTTCTCTGTTCCGCTCCTGACGGTTTGCGGAATCAATCCTCGTCATTTTATGGGTTCTATTTCACCTTCTTGAGCTTCCCCCCTTCTTTGAGTATATGCTAGCGACCCTGCTGGCAGTATGTCCCCTTGGTATGTATCCTTGTGTGAAGCTTGAGTTCCAAAAACTGTATCAGTATATTTAAATTAGAATGTACAAATGGGGAGCTCTCGGTCGCGGTGACTGAGTAAATCCATTTATACACGCGGTACAGTGGTGGGTTCACACTGCTTAGTACTACTCATGAATGCTCAAGCCAACCTAACAATTTGCCATCCTCGTCTTTCCTCCGGGCTGGATACCAACGTTACGGCAGTCCTAGCCAAGTCGCTCGTTCCGGCCACTCTGCCTGTTAACCACGTGCTCATAAAGGTCGACCGATTCGGATATTCAGCCAACAACGTCACCTATCAGGCTCTCGGCGAGGTCCCTCATTTCCGGTATGTCTGCTTTACTTACGAAGTGATACGCTGATCCGATGGGCGTGCGTCTGCGCAGATATTTCGATTACCACAAGGCTCCAGAAGATCCGGAATCGGGTGTATCACCCAGTACCCATGGGGTGACTCCAGTGTGGGGATTCGGAACTGTAGTCACCTCAACCCATCCTGGGATTCACATTGACGAACGTGTTTATGGATACCTCGCGCCTACACGTTTCCTGGTCTTCTCGGTTTCACCGTCGGATGTCAATCCATACGCATTCTTTGTTTCTCGTCCAGATTTGCCCAAAGGTATTGTCCTACCCAGTGCGAATTTTTCACCTTTTTTCACTATGTTTTAGACAGACGACCCTACAACCAAATTACCAGATGCGCGAAGGATTTCCTTTACGACCCATCACCCAGTGTAGAGGATCTCAGCATGCTTTACCGCCCCTTGTTCTGGACTTCCTTCTGGTGCGAAGACTGGATTAATACATCGCAATATCGTGGCGGTGCTTCCCGAATCCTCATTTCCTCTGCTTCAGCAAAGACAGCCTTCTGTTTGGCATATCTCATCAGGAAGCGAGGAGGCGACGATGGTCCGATCAGACAGATTGTTGGCCTCACGTCCAAGAAAAACTGCGAGTTCACGAAGAATCTTGGTTTATACGACCACGTATTGGAGTACGATGAATTCGAGAACGCGACGGTGATGAACGAACCATCGAAGAAGTGGATTTACTTTGACGTTGCGGGCAATGAGAGTTTGAATGTCAGAGTATGGAACCATTTTTCTGAGGTCCAGTCGGACCTCGTCGGTTCTATCGCGCTGGGCCTCACGAACTTCTCACCTTCATCCAAGAGCGACTCGGTTGCAAAGTGGACTACAAACGACTTCTCTTCACAAAGCGCTCCGTCAACCCTCGAAACGTTCTTCATGCCAGAGTGGCTTGCGATACGTAGAAAGCAGCTCGCTGTTGAGGAGATCACTCGGTTACAGAAACAGGCATGGTTCGGCCTCATGCAGGACTGCAAGACTTGGGGGATCACGATGCGCAGGGTATACGGAGCGCAGGGCGTGAAGAGGGCGTATGAAGAGGTAGTTAGGTCTGGTATTCCTCCTGATCAGGGATTTATCTGGAGCATGTGGGAAGCAGACGTGGCAAGATTGTAGTCGATCGACTGTGACGGTTGTCTATAATGTAGTGCTGGCTGACACGAGGCTAGGCTCGATTTGGCAGCGAGCGGCATGTCGACATTGCCGCCCTCAGGGACGGCGCATCGAATGAGCTCCACTGTTTGCTCAGCACCACAACTTCAGCCTCTGCGCCCGCCACGTCCCCATGCCAATTCAGCACATACCGCAGCCTCCGCACAGCGCTGGGGAGCCTTACAGAGGCAGGTCAGCACTCCTCGTCAGGCCCATCTAGTTCTCAGCTGCTGTTGCAGGTCTACGTGCCCGTATCGACCCCAACCAGATTCCATCTCCAATTGACTGCATTGTGGGAGACAAGGAAATGTGGGAGAAGCAGTTGTATACAACTTTGCCGGGAAACAACCCACCACTTTCCACCACGGATTTCGTTGCCTTTGATCAAGGTGAGAGTCGACATTCAAGCTAATTATGGCCCAGGTATGGGTCAAAGTTATTGACGCACTCTGTCTCTTACTTAAAACCTGCAAAATGTCCTCGTAGCTGACGCGTACTTGACACAGGCAACTCGAACCCTCGGCATATACGTGTCTCGACTTGGAATTTGCCAAACTCTGCCCAGCTTGCTCGAGAATGTGTTATACCACTCTCCGTAGTGGTGCAACCATTTGCGGATCTCGACCCTCGAGAAGAGCCAATCCCTCTCATCGACTGCGGACCAAGTGGTCCGGCCAGGTGTGCCCAATGCAGGGGATATATCAATCCTTGGTGCTATTGGGTAGCGGGTGGTAGCAAATGGAAATGTAATCTCTGTTCCCACGAAACAGAAGGTTCGTGATAACTCTGAACTCTCTGTGACTCATGAATGAGCCGGTGGCCCAGTTTCACAGGACTATTTCAGTAACCTAGATGCCAATTTCATGCGCCTGGACCACGCCAACCGCCCCGAGTTGAACAAGGGCACTGTTGACTTCGTTGTTGAATCCGATGAGTATTGGGCACCACCTCCTCTACCAAAGTTGACGCCGACGTACTTCACTCCCGAACTACCACCATCGACACCCCGAAAGCCAGTTCCATTGCACTATCTGTTTGCCTTGGACGTTTCTATCAATGCCGTGGAGTCTGGTTTCCTACATTCCGTCTGCAGTACTCTTCTGGATGTTTTGTACGGAGGTACTGCTGCTGACGGATCAACGTTCGAGCCCTGCTTTCCACAAGGATGCAGATTCGGGATCCTTACCTTTGACGAAACCCTCCACTTTTACGATCTGTCTGTAAGAGAAGACAAAATGATGCACCGATTTCCGCTCAATTGTTCACTAGGCAGATCTCCCCCACGCACATCAGCTCATAGTGGCTGATTTGGAGGAAATCTTCGTTCCTTTACACGATGGACTTTTTGTTGACCCATGGGAGTCGAGGTGTGTTTAAGATTGAGGTGGTATTTCCTTCTGTCTGACGTGCCGCGGTAGGACAGTGATCGAGAGCCTGATGGGTTCCCTAGCAGAACGCCATAGCCAGACTATTATCAAAGAATCCTGTCTCGGTGGAGCTCTTGTAGCTGGGCTCGCTTCTTTGGTGTGCAATATAGGGTTTCATGTTGCAAGAATACCTTTGAAATATTTCCACAGGCTGGTCGAGGGGGTCATATTGTCACGTTTCAATGCACCCTGCCCACGATTGGCCCGGGTGCCTTGGAGCCCCTGACGGATGAGAGCCACGCATATGGTACAGATAAGGAACGCACGCTCTTTCTCCCTCGGGAGCAGGCGTGGCGTGATATTGCCGAGGAATGCTCCGATGA
>JBBPOJ010000115.1:0-43674 GCA_038091395.1 Leccinum rimulosum
ACCTGTGTCGAGTAAATCCTTCGCGACCTTTTCCGAATTAATGATAATGATATCTTTGCCTAACAGTCGAGAGTGAACCAAGTCGCCTACACGAACGTTAATATCATCATCTCGTTATGATTCAGTATGATTCAGTGACTTACCATACATCTTTGCCCATTCGTGATAGGTTAACCATGGCGCATTCACGTTGATTCCAATGACATTTCCGATCCATGGTAACCCCGGAGGACCAGGGGGCAACGAGCGACTTGCAGGCCGTGTATTCCCAAAATACCGTCTGCCAATGTAAATGACAGCGACACACACAAAACCAATGGCATACGCGATCATGCTCGAAGCAGTCGTGGGGGGAACAACGGAACATTCACCGACAGCAGATCTCTTCATTTTATGGGTTCCTCGCCAACCGCTCCGAACGTTGACGGTTCAGACGGCGTGATGAGAGTTCGAGATATATGATGTCTCGGATGGGTGAAAGTGCTAACTTGAACTGGCACTAATGTCTCAAACATTACGCAACAATCCCATTCCTTTGCAAGTGGTTGAACGGATCCAGTATCAAATGTTTCAGTGCCACCGGGAACGCATCAACTTGAGGCTGCAATCGATTTGAAGGACGACTGACCTGAGGTACTGAGTAGTAGCGCTGCGTTGGACAAAACGATTCAGGCAAGGATCTTGTATGGGCCAGCCTGTGGGTGTGGTGCAGTGAGGCACCACTGAGTGAAACCATAACTTAAGCGACACAAGCGAGAGGCACCGCGGCCGCCCAAATTTGGCGCTTCCTCTTCGTTGCCCGTTTTCCGCCCGCCCACCACGCCCTGCCTCCACTTTCCATCCCGGCTCCTCGCAGGAGTCACCCCCTGGGTCCGGAGCGCGCGATCCCGATTCCCGACTGCTCACATAGTGCTCAGTGCTCGGCCACGGTGTTCTAGCTTACCCGGTAACTCGGGCTCCCATCCCGGGCCGGAGAGCCTGAACCCTTTGCGCTCCGCCCGCCCACTGCTCTCAGCTCACTACCACCTCTCCTCGTACTAGTACACGGAGCGACGTCCAAATATGGTGGATGGCATCTCAACAGGTTACTTATGACACATCGACATTATTACTTTACAAGATCGTAGCTTAGTAGAATACAGGGGACTAGTTTGCTGCTAGGGATACATCAAAAGTTCAAAACATAACATGTACGAACCAATCACAACTTGAGATAGCATGAAAGGATTAGAGTTTGGGGCTTTGAACAGTAGTCGTTCCTTCAAACGAAGGCTTCGTGGATCCTGCTAAATTCTTCCCCCATGCAATCACTCCTCGGCTCAATCTCCTGGCGACGATAATCAGATTTTTCATCTTTTTGCTCGGAAGAGAGGCTTGCGGTTTTTGCGAAGCCTCTGTCTGAGGAATGTCCATGTCCATGAACGACCCGGGGGTGCTGTCCTCTTCACGAGGCTCGTCGTACAATGGCACCGCGGGGAAATTTTGTGGCGTGACGTACGGATGAAGCGGAGCCGGTTTCGACAGAGGTTGAAAAGAGCCCGACGAATGACTGCCATGTGCAGGATGAGACGGGCTTCGACGAAGATGTTCGTGGTCCGAGCGTTGTTTCTTCAAGCGCCGTGGAGGGGGAAGGGAAGGACATTTATCCTTTCTCTGTACAGCATGATTGGATGACCCTTCGGACTGTGACTCGCGATGGTTACCCGGCGCGTATGCTTCTAGCTTCAGCAAACTGCGTTCCAGTCTGTCAAGCGAGGAACATCGGTTGGACGAAGGACTCGGCGTCGGAGGAGGTTCCCGAGGGTGAGTGAATGTTTTGTCCAGATCGATTGCACGTCGATGAGAGGATTCAGGGAGTGGTGGCTTGAAATGGAATACTTGTCCCTGGCGTCGATGTGGGGATAAAGACGGACGGACGGCACTGGGAGTCTTGTGGCGAGGAACTGGCGCTGCAAACTCGGTAGATCTGACTGACGATTGCTTTTCAATGAGCATGCGTCCATCGGAAACGTCCGCGTGTGGATTGATACTCGAGGAGATAGGATTGTTCGATGGACTGTTGGTAGAGTGTGGAGGACTACCGTTCCTTTGTTTGCGAGACGCAAGGGATCTGGTAGGGGGAAGGCTAGGGGGTAGAATGTCGGGTACTTGTTCTGATCCATTGGGAACAAGGGAAGAATCGTCTCCAGGCATAAGGCGATCGTCATCCGCGGTCAACCCGACAAGAAGACTGACTTCGTGAATGAGAACGCTATAACGCAACGGATCTGACAGCTCGTTTGCATTCGCGAGGGTGGGCTGAGTGGTTTCCCAAGAGAAATAATCGGTTGCATCCTCTGGTGGCACTGGCGGGACGCGAGGTATGTTGCGAGGGCGAAGGGGCGGGGAGCTTTCGAACCGGTCGTACATATTTTCCCGCCGGCCCATGTTCCTCAGAAGCACTCGCTCCTTGGTCATGTCTTCCCCGGACAGATAATATGCACCAGAGGCCGGAGGTGAAACCGAGGGCTGTATTAGTAGGTGAGTGTTAGGCGATGTGTGTGGTGATCCATGGGCTACCTTGTCGAGACGGAGTGCAATCTGGAGTGCAAACTCGTCCGGACTGACGATTGTTGGGGCGGGGGAGAAATATGAGTCTGGAGTCGGCGGGGAAGGATGATCTTGAGCCGCCGAGCTTGGGGACGGCGAACCAGTGCCAAAACTGCAGAAGATAGAAATCTGATAGGCATCTTGATCGGGGGAACGGAAAGATACTCACCTCCACGCGGACGAGGGCGAGGACGGGAAATCGTCGAGAACGAGCGGGCAGGGAGATGGCGGCATGGGGAAGAGTTGGAGTGGTGCGGGGACGGGCACGACGGAGACTAAATAATGGGCTGGCATTCTGGAGGATATCACTCGGAGAACAGCGCCCAGCCCGCCGTTCTCGTTTCTGAATTGCGGAGGGCATTGATTGTTTCCAATGGTTGCGCGATGTGCGCACTACCAATTTGACAAGCAGCCTCCTCCACGACAAAGGAAAAGGAAACGGGGCAAGGAGACGCGAAAAGTCCGGTCACTCGCGATCACTCGCACGTGTCGTCGCACGATCGAGTCGAGGGGAATTTCGAATGTCTTGCACGACGATCGACAGGTTAGGAGTACTACAAAAACAGCAACAAACTCATCCTCGCACAACTAATATGCCTTCTTCCCCGCCGTGAGCTGCAAATGAGCACTGTGCTCGTCATAAGGCACCTTTGTGACCGGTATCTCTCGCCACAAGTCGGGTGTGAGGAAGGCGTATGTTTTAGTGATCTGCGATGAGCATGAGGATCGTAACAAAGGAACAAGAATGAACCATACGGCAAGGAACGTTGCTTTCAAGAAGTTGCCCATCGTTGCCGTCGATCCTTTGGATTGCGTGTAGCAGTCTTCCACACCAGCCAGCTGCAACAGTCGCTTCGAGGCAGGTGCAGCGACGATACCGGTACCTCGCGGAGCAGGGATCAACCTGCACATGACGGACCCGACCTTGCCGCTGACCTTGGACGGCACCGTGTGGGGTTCACCAAGGGCAGCACCCCAGTAACCTCTCCGCACTGGGATCACGGATAACTTGGCGAGGATGATAGCGCCGCGGATAGCGGTAGCGACTTCCTTGGCGCATTTGACACCCAGTCCGACATGGCCGTCGAAATCGCCGATGGCGACAAAGGCTTTGAAACGTGTACGCTGACCTGCGCGAGTCTGCTTTTGAACAGGCATGATTTTCATGACTTCGTCCTTGAGCTTTGGTAGGAAGGAGTCGACGATCTGGTATTCTTTGACGGGAAGAGAGAAGAGATAGATCTCCTCCATAGATTTGATTTTGCCATCCTTGACTAGACGCCCGAGCTTGGTGACGGGGACCCTGCGGTCGGTGGTTGGACGGTATTCTCGGACAAGGATGCATCACGAACCATTCTTTTTCTTCGTCTTTGCGACCGCCACGACGCGGACCACGACGGCCGCGACCACGGTCACCACGACCCCGTCCGAATCCACCTCGTCCTCGTGCTGCGTCGGCCATATTTGGTTTGAAAAGATACTGTGCATAAGATCAGTGATCCGTGACATCCAAAGTGGAGTGGATACATCCAGCTGCAGAGCAGCCAGAAAGCAACCGGTCCTTGGAAGGATTCGACGCAGTGTATGCTGTCGCGGTGGACTGGATGCATGGGGAAGATACTCACCGGACTGGAAGTCGGCGATGTCGAGTTTACTGTTGGTCTCTGTCTCCGAGGGAGGATCTTTCTCTCGCCACAACCTGCCCTGAACTGGCATCCGAGACCCCCGACACCGGCTGTCCACCCCGCTGTTTCTCCTCCACTCGAGACGACCGTCTAAAAATACAGAATATTATATTCGATCCCTCTTGCGTGATTACGAGCAAGAGATGGGTCCCGTCCGACGCTTGTTCGTTGTGGAGGATAGAGACAGTGTCCGGGGGACGGATTCACGTTCCGGTGTCCTGACGGGCTGACGGTTACAGCCAGGCAACCGGCTTGCACCACTACTACCAACAGCACAAACCTCAAAGGCATCTTTCCTTTCTCTCTACAACTATCTGCGACGCTCACGTCCTATACAGCTCCTTTTCATCACCCAATTCGCCAGTCACGTTGGAACAACATGTCGCAGACTTCCATCTCGAATTATACGAAACAGCAATCTAGTCTTTGCCCCACGTTCGTACCCTTCCACCCTCACCTACACTCGTCCCTCACATTTATTTACCGATTCAGCAACGGCCGTCTTGCCGTTGGGGATGGGGCTTTCACTTGCGACAACTCTCCCAGCGTACTTGCCGTGTGCCACGTCCAGGGCACCGACGACATGTTCTATTACTCTACTACGTTCTCTGGCGGACCCGGAGTATGTTCTTCCTTTGTTGTTGTGCCGATTGCGCATCCTGATCTTTTCTTGACAGTGGCGCTTTTGACATCCCTGCTGCGAAATGCCCTCCAGATGGAGGGTCGTCAGACTGTGTGACAGGCAGTCTGGCGCCTATCATCTCCCAATCCCCAGATTCATCATTTTTCCCTTCGCCTCCTGAGAAAACAAGTCCGATCCGTAATCATCTAAACACTCGAATCCCAACCACTGTGTCACCGAGATCTATCCCCGGAAGATCCGAGTCTCCCTGTAGTCTTCTTACTCCTCCGTTGACCCCGGACGACAGCGACGCAAGTGGTGCTCATGGTATATTTGCCGAGCATCCAAAGGATGCTCTGGATCTTCTCTTGAACGTCTTTCCTCGTAACGGATTGAGCATTTTACCTTTTGCCAAAAGCGTCGTTGTCTCCGCGCCAAACATGGGAGCTACCTTCGATGGATTTGTTCTCGATTTGCCCGGGAAGACCAAGACGCTGTACATCGACGGTAAAAATGCCCCAGCCGTCAGTCTTCGCGAAAGGTAGCCTTACATCATCGATCTTGTGTCCTTCTGACTTTGAAATCGTGTAGTATCGTCGCCCTATTGGAGCTCGCCGATGAACACTTGCAATGTTCCGCACTCGTAATCGTTCTCGACAAGTCGTTCAATGAGCTCAACGATCTTTTGCACTCACTCATGTACGTCGGTGGAAGCGTTGTCACTAAACCACCCTTCCAGGTTAATTCAGCGTATATTCTTGTGGGGTTAGAGATCTGAGTTGAAGAAGGGGTGCTACGGTCAAGGGAATGTGTTGTCGTGACATCCGTGTCGTTGGGTTGAATCACTCCTATGCGCTCAATTCAATCATTATGTACAATGGCTTGATAGAAGTTCGATCTCGTTCCTGAGTAGCTCACACGTGGCGGGTTCGCTCCCTCTCTGTTGAACACACTCAATCGGCGGGAACTGTCTTGCATTAACCATGGCTGGCTTTATGGATTTTATCCACTCTTTGGTCAATTTTTTGTGTGGTAGCTCGACCGCTCAAGAGGAGCCGCAGGTTGTCGAATACCAGAAACGCCCACAAGAACAACAACGACCGGCGACACGACCTCAGCGGGTGACACCCGAACACCACCGTCAAGTGAGTCTTACGGCCAAGTATTTCGATGATACCCTTGACACGTTCATGCACAGGAGCAAGAATGGAAGCCAACCACATCTCAACCGCCTTCGAGTCGTCCGGAACCTAGGTCACGCCAGGTATATTTCCCCCTCCAGGTCTTTGCAGTACATGATTTCTTTCTCTCAAGGATCAGAATCAAGTCAACCAGCATGATGAGCATTACAAGGCCCTGCGCGCCAAAGCGAACGAGCATGGCGACTTGATGGCGCAATGTTTTCAAGGGAGCCACGAGGCCTACAATCGAGGTGATCACGCTCGCGCCAAGGGACTTTCAGCAGAAGGGAAGCAACATGAACGCGAGATGGAGAGCCTCAACACCCAAGCAAGCGCTTGGATATTTAGACGTGAGTGGTGCTGTTTACTCGCGGTGCGACGCTCGGAAGCCTTACGGGTTTGGTACAGAGAATAACCTGGTAAGTACGATTCCGTTCGTCTTCTTCCTTGTCTATTCACGCGAGGGATTATAGGACAGTAAACCCGGAGAAATCGATCTCCACGGCTTGTATGTCAAGGAGGCGATTTCGTACGTCGAGAAGAGCACCGAAGAAGCTCGACGAAGAGGGGATGCTGAGATGCGGCTCATTGTTGGTAAGTCGCACCCATTCATTGACGACTGGAAAACTGTAGCTGACACCGCTCACCGTGGACGTTAGGGAAGGGATTGCATTCCGATGGCCATGTCGCGAAGATAAAGCCTGTTATCGAGGAATTCATGAAGAAGTAGGGAATGATTCGTCCAGGGTGACGACTTGGTCATTCACCATCTTTACAGGAACAATATACCCACTGAAATTGACCCACACAACGCCGGAGTACTTGTCGCACGGCTTTCTTAGGCCGACTGTAAGGACTGCCATTGCCAGAATACCAACTCGTAATGAGATGCTGGGCATGGCAATTGATATGCTGCGAGGATACGATTTTGATCTTGATCCCTTGATGGGTGTACATTTTTTGCTTTACGACTGTTACATATGTACATGATGCATGATGTGTTGTTGCAATTTATTGGTGTCTCACGGAGTGCCTTTGTCCTGGACCACTCAATGGCTAGCTCTGACATTCTCAAACAGTCGACCCGTCGTACTCGAGACTTTCTCCGTTACCTTGTTCGCCCATCTTGCAGACATGCGTCCACAAGCTCTAACCCCTTCCCATATCCTACTTATCCGAATCCGCAACCCCACCAAGTCTTCCACCTGCCCAGGTCCGCAAGTCAGCAGCAAATAAAACAACGATGTCGGTGGTGACTCTGCATATTTCATCCAGTGCTCACTCAGATGTGTGTGTGTTGTCTTTTCTGTGCCAGACTACGACCTCGTTCGGATATACCACCCGGATTCACCCGTCGCACGCAACCACCCTCCAGAGATAGCCCAGGCCCGGTTTCAGTCGATATCCAAAGCGTATGATCTGCTGCAGAACAAGAGTACCATCACCGGCGCGGTGCTGACGAACCGCGAGCGTCAAGCGGATCCCGCACGGTTCAGACCCAGGACGTCGAGGCGTCCCCATCATTTCGACGAGACCGCAGGCGACGAACGCTGGAAGGAACGGGTCCTGTTGGGAGCGACGCTACTGGTGAGTCTCGCTGCGGCGTTTTTGTTTTGGGGAATCGGCCTAAACGAACACGCGGTAGGCCCTCGTTGCGTTTGTCATGCAAACCAATGTTTCTCGCCATAGAGCCATCAATCAGGCCGCCCGCGGTGCTCGGACGACGTCGTCTGAACCCAAACATTCTTTGGCCGACGATGCGCTGGCCGAGCCAACGGAGTCTTCACTCCCCCGGCGATCATAATCGTTTATAGCACTGGGGCGTGTCGACAATGTACTTTATTTCCTCCGTGGGACTCTGGGGGGCAATAAACGCGCGCCGCAAAGTCTTGTGCGCTTCGCGGATAGCAATAATTGTGGTGTATACTCAGGTCTGCTGACCGAGGCTACCATGTGCTTGGAAACACAAATCAGCCACGAAGTGTAATAAGGGACATCAAACAATGCATTTGCGAAATCATGGGAATGGGAATGGCAACCACCATCGTGGCGCTGGTGAAGGATCTGCCCAAATTCGAACCGGTGGATAAAATAGACAGAAGGCTGGCCCATCAAAGGTGAGACCCTCATTCACTTGAACTAGTCAGCTGGTGAATACAGAAATATTACTATCGGCGCCGGCTTTGTAAACGCATCAAGATAGCCTACACGTATTCCTGTCAGCGAGACGGGGAAAAGACATGGTGCTCGTCCCCGCAGATCGCAGTCGGCGCCAAGAGATGTCCAGACGGGACGACCAGATCAAAAAGAAGAAAGGGGATCGTCTCTCAAAGTGTTTTTTAAAATCCATTTTCGTCCTGTGTGGGGTATGTACATAACCCTATGGAGGACACCCGTCGCTTCCCCGGTTCCGCGAATGTCCCAGCGGGCCAGGCGTATGGCCGCCCGTGGTCCCGTCATTCCCTCCGACGGTTTTAGACGCGTGAACCTGTATACCCTTGATGATGAATGATGTGTGATGAAGGCAGTAGTAGTACCGGCGGATGCTATGGATATCATGTACTCGAATTGCGATGGCAATCGGGTAGGGTGGGAGTGGGAGTGGGGTGCAATGCGAGCGAAAGGTAAGTAACATAGAAGTGTACGTGGGAGGTATTAGGTGATGGACTTTTGAACGTGTTCGACGTCCACAGCACGTTGGTCGCTCCTTCCTTGAACGAGCGTGTGAGTGGCTGGTGAGATGAAGACGGACAACAAGCCTGAGACAGCATCTAGTTGGTTGTACCGGCGCTTGGTCGCGTTGACGAAATTCAAGATGTCTGGAATAGCTTTGGGACTGGTTAGAAGGTACGGTATATCCGTTGATTTACGTCTGTGCTTTGATTCGAGCTGTTTGATCATCGGGCGTATCGTGGGCAATGCAGTAGGAAGAGGAAAGAATGTATAGTACGAGCGTAGTAGGTTCCTGAACGATTCGGATGGGCTCCTAGACCCTTTAGGGGACAGGTTTTGTCGTATCACACCGGTCCGGGTCCGGTTTAATTAACACTACTAGGAGATTCGTTACGCATCCTTCCAATTCATTGGCGAAATCGAGATCATGTCAAGGGACCACACCCATGTATCGAGGTCCAGACGGTACGACGTGTGGGTCCAGGGCTGTGGTGTGCTATCGGAACACAACGGAGTGGGCAAAACCGAGATCCGAGACTGCCCGAGTTGTCGGGTGAAGCGAGCTGTGGGGTGGGATGCTTACGCCTCGAGGGAGTTGAGCGTAACAGCCTTAGATAAATAGATGTGGGAGATTTGCACAGGAACTGCCAGTCACAGCAGCCAGTGTGAGGGGAGTGATGGGTGGGTGCGAAAATAACGATGAGCACAGACTCGGAGCTGCGAGGCGAAGCAACAAAGATGCGCCACCGTGACTTTGCTTCTCACACATAGACTAAATCCCGCCGTGTGTGGCTCGAGCCTCGCCTTGCCAAGGCTACCAGCAGTATTTCAGTCTGCAGCCAGATTAGCAAGGATGATTAATTGATTGTCGTCTTGTGAGCAGGGTGGGAAAAAGGATCCGCAAAACTGAAACGGGGTGAGTTGGAACCATCGCTTTGCCCCACCTTACCGCCGATTCTCTTTTGTGTTGGATTAGTGCCAAGATGCTTAGAGGTCCCTAAGGGGGTTATGACGAAGAAAGAGTGGGAGTGGGTGGCCATGATGCATCTGGTTCCGTCATCAGTTACCTTCTACGTCGCTATAGTAGTACTTGGCAGGCTGCGACCCAGCAGCTCGGAGTGTGACGTCTGTCATTTTGAGCGCGTGTTTCTTGCGTAGTACTGTGCGAATGAGTCTGGAAAAGTGATCCATCAGGTACTAATGGCCAGGTTTAGTCAAAGCGTGATTGATGATGAGAAGTTGCGTTGCGCGCGGATTGGCGTCCAAGGGTTCGTCACCGATTGGGAAGCGGCCCGGGCCGATTTTGGCAAGCAAGTCTTTAGATCTCTGATTGCCACACCACGAACGTACGGGCACTACAGCAACAGTCGACCTTGGAAACCATATGATTACAACACACGACGGATTAATACTTTTAAAGTAGAGCTATTGTAACAGTATGACATTGATTGAATACTAGGTAGCAAACGGTGACAGCACGTAACATGAAAACAATCGTAACGATCTAACTGAGGGTATCATCTGAGGGGTTAACATTGTCCAAGAAAGGAGGGATAAATAACTACGTGAAATCGTCGCTTCGTCATAAACCGGGTCCATGTGCGTAGATCGGATTGTAATCCCAATCGCTTGCCCAACCAAGGCTGTTGAAAATGATGTAAGCGATACGTAGAATTCTCAGACTCGCACGCAATCTACACACCTTGTTTGACCAGGCTCAAAATTACTTTCATCCACAACTCTTTCATCCACTAGGGGGCCTGGCCGAGGATGGACGTTGATTGCTGACTCGGACCGTCGTCGGTCACCAGGTTCTGAGTGTATGGAAGGTTTATCATAACCCCGTCGTGATCGAAACGTGGCAAATTGCGCTGGCAAGAATCGACCTAAATCGAGAGCTGAGGGAGGTATTGGGAGACTACTCGGAACAGGATATCGAGTGATGTGAGGGAACTCGAAGAAGTGAGTGTTCTCCGAAGGCCCAGCCTGGGCATCGTAAACGTATGTGTTGATGGGTGGTGCGATACCGTTACAGTAGTCCGACCCTGGGTAGTCATCAAGCATCGGGTAATCTGACGCAGGGGCATTGCAGTAATCGCGTTCATCAAATTCGGGGGCGTAGGCGTAATAGTTCGAAAGAGGAAGATCTCTTGAGACGCTTGGTTCATAACCACCAAGGCTGTGAGGTAACGAAGGACTGAGTTCGCTCCTGTGTGCCCAGTGGTCAGCGAAATTTTTGGAAAGAAAAGGAAAAGGAGAAGGAGAAGAAAGAAAGAAAGAAACAACGCTAACAAGTACATTTCCGCGCTCCTCCAGCGAGGTTTGACTGTTTCTAGTGCCTCTATAAAGACCGAAACCTCATCGAGCAGCTCAGCCATAGCAAAAGCTAGAGGGGACTTGACGTCTTCGAATGCGCCGGTGCTCATCTGATTACGTTCTTGCCATTTCAAATCCCAAAAATTCATGAGAAGAATCGCCGCACAAACATGTGAACCCAAAATGAGGTGAGGGATGTTTGCGTAACCGCGGCTAACTTGAGTCTTCAGGATGCGGGAGACACATTTGCTAGCATTGACACAAATCCCAATGCAGGGTATGGGCATGTTGGAGTGCGGGGTGATATTCGTAACAGAGAGAAGGGATGACGGCAAAAAAGGTCGATAGATGATTATCTGGATCCAATAGTATGTGATGTATAGCGTTGCTGACTGATCTGAAAACAGCGGGTCTTCGATATGAGGGGACCAACGTACTGAGAAGAAGGATAAGGCCGCCGAAGCAAAGAGCTTTCCAAGAAATTGCTTACAGTGCCCTGGAACTGACTCTATCCATTCGGTCATAGCATGATCCAATTGTGCCAAGACTTCCTGCCACCGTGGACGCGCGGCTCTAGAGAGTAATTTTGACCTATCAAGGGCATACTTTTCAAGAGTGTCAGTTGATGACTTTTATAGGATGGGAAAACGCACAATTGTTCTCATGGCATACGCTACAATTTTTGTCAATTTCAAATGTGAATTAAATGCAGCTATCTTCGATGGTATGTCAGAGGGTTGTTGGAATGCCTTCTTTGGGTTTTCTGTTTCCCAGAACTCGTCGTCGACTTCCAGTGGAAGCTCTGCATCGAAGCTGCGCAACGAGGTCAGTCAAAATACGCGATGATAAACAGATCCTCACTCTTCCTCGCCTGAACAACACGGTCGTCCTAGAGAAGCACTCGCCATTCGATCAAGAAGGACGAGAACCCAAAATGCCCTTTTCCAAAGTTCCCCATCGACGCTCGGTTTGTCCCCGTATATTTTCTTCCGATGTGCACCAACGTCTTGTGCTTTGCGTAAACCGATGCTCATGAAAAGCCACGCCACCGGATGGAACGCTGTGCCTCGCAGGAACATGCCAAGTAACTGTTTGAGGGGAAGTTAGTGAAAGGATCGCATCACGGTTGCATTCCACAGACCGCCATAGTCTGGACTTCAAATAGACCAGCCGGATGAAAGAGACTGAGAGAACCGCGATGTGCATCTATGACCATGAGCACCCACATGTGTAATAGAAAGGAAATGACACACCGACTGCAACGTTGAAAAATCTCCAACCAGCGCGCTGCCACTCGTATTTATTGACAGGCCCCTCTGCCTCGGGAAGGGCATGTATGTTGTCATCAAGCACACGGGGGTCATCACTCCAGCGGCTCGCAACGGCGAACAGGGACAAACAAAGACATCCGAACCAAGTGTTCTTGCGTTGCAAGCCTTCTTTCCACTGACGCTCGAACGTTGGGCGGTGAAATAAGGGAATAAATGGGTTGACCTTCTCAAAGTATAGTGTGATCAAGCTGTCAGCAAGATCTTCTGGCGGGAATTCTTCAGCAAGTGAAAAGGTGCGGCCTTCGATCCGAGTCGGAAATCCTTCAAATGTAAGTTCCCACTAAAATAGATATTAGAATCAAGAAACTTTCGAGTATGGGACTCCAGACTCACAGGCGGAGTTGTCCAGAATTCGGGGCGGCGCAATGCTGCCGCATTGACTGGGCTAGTACTATCACGAGACGAGGGACTGCGGTCCTCTCCACCGACGAGGCTATTGACGTGTTCTTCCCTCAGCTTGCGGGTCGGTTCGATAAGCTTGAAGAAGCTGCTCTTGCCATGGAAGCGAACTTGATTGTCCGTCAAAGAGTGGTGATCTTGAGTCGGCTCCAACCCCCGCATCGTCAAGCGTTTGACACCACGCGAAAGGCTAAGCTCTCCGACTTCCTCATTATCTGAGGAGGTGTAACCGTCTGATGACAGATCTGTCTCACTGCGTGGCGTTCTTGCAGAACGCCAGATATGAAAACCATTGGGTGTCAAGCGGCTGGCGGTGGTGGAAGGGGGGAAAGCATTGGACTGTAAAGGAGAGCACTTTAGTCTGGAAGATAATGCGGAAGGTGATGTTGACTTTTCATGAGGTGATGTGTGGCGGGAGGGCTCGGCGTCGGTCTTCCAAGAGTCTCGAATCACAGAAGGTCCCAAATCTTCGGTGAAATCGACATCTGGACGGAGCTACGCAGAAGCAATGATTAGACTCGGTTTAGGGATACTAGGTGCCGCGGAAGCGAAGATGGATGGGAAAGCGTGTCACCATAGTTGGTCGCAGGGGAAGCGAAGTTGCTTGGACAGCAGGCAGGCAGGTGACATGCGGAAACAATACTCACACGCTTTAGCAGTGACTCCATCTTTTCCAACCTGTCCTCTAAGCTGGTGATATAACTGTCAAAGTCAGGTTAGCACCATAGGCAAACTTGAAGAAGGCCAAGTCAACTGACGCTTTCGGGGGACCTCTGGGCTTTGAAGCCTCGCTGAAAAGGAAGAGTGAGCGATTGAGCTTGAGGCATGGGGATGTGTAGGACGAACATATAAGAACAGGATTTGCGATTCTGTTTGCAGTTCGTGCAAATGTTGTCTGGCATGCGTGGGCCATCGCACCGTGTCTTTCTACGGCGACAAGCATCGCAGGCGCGCTCAATCTTGCGCTTCTTGTAAGCAGATCCTTCGGAGAGGGAGTCTGTATGATGAAATGCAAGCATGGGCTCGGATGTGGGGGGAGGGAGGAGGTGAGCGGAGAAGGAGGCATCAGCGATCGCTATGACGTTGGTGGCATAGGCGTTGTGATGAGTATAATAAGGATGCATGGGCACAGACGAGAATAAGATCAGGATGGATGTGGGCAGGTAAGAAAAGGATGGGGCAAGGATGGGCAAGCTGTAAAAAGGACGGACCGTCGGACCGTTGAAGAGGGTTTAGGTCTGATCTACGTTCAACCTCTTACCCAACCAGCTCGGCTATTTTACTCATATATCTTCACGTGATCGTTAATTTCATCGGTGCCGTAAACAGTCGTGTGAACGTGCCTTGATGACTAATGGGAGTTTGCTTCCAAATACGTACACTTCCTTACCAACCTCGTTCCACGATCCGGCTCATTTCCTCCGAAATACTCTTTCACTCGATTTCATGTATCAAGCACGCCTCTTCCTCCGGTTCGGTCCGTCTTCCTTACGACGCCACGCTTCGTCTTTCACCCGGCCTGCCCCTCCACCTCTCCCTCATCAACAACAGCGAGAGTTCGAGGACCTCCAGCGTGCCGCCCAAATCCTTCCCTCCAACGCAGAGGCGGAGCTTGCTCTCCATCCCGACGCCAGAAAACCGCTACAGCCAGACTTTGATGGAGACACCAATCCTCTGACAGGCGAGCAAGGTGGCCCCAAGCAGGAGCCTATCAGAAAGTGGGTCGAGGAAGATGGTGGCGACTGGAGTTTCAAGGGCCGGGTCTCCGACTTTTAGAGGTAAGCCAACACATCTCGTATTATCAGTATTGACAGAGACGTAGCGCTACATATACACCGTGCAAGTACATTAGAAGCGTTTTTTTTTGAAAACCCTACAAGGACCTAGTCGATGAATCTTCATCGCCTAATTCCGCGAGCCGCGGGCACGCCACGACCACGACGAGCTGTAAAGAGAAAGATAGTCAGCACGTTACGAGCACGCACACCGGGCTATCGTAATCACCGTTGGCTGCAAACGAGACGTATCAGGCATCTGACATTGTAGAGCAAGAATCGGGCAAACGAACCTCGCATAATGGTCGCACGTCCACGCGCTGTACCAATACCGCGTCCCCGCATAGCGTTCGGGCCCACGCGTTTGAACCTGTCGAATTTCAGTCATAGACCAATAATTCAGCATTGAACGTACATCGGGGCGTTCTGAAGCATGTCTGGCACGATAAAGAATCTGACCATACTTCCCCTGATGTAAACTTGATCAAGCTGGGAGACACGTCCATCGCGTCCGGTCACAGTGATGTCTTTCAGGGATATGTTGAGGTTATCTTCAGCTGCAAGGTAGTAGCGAGATGATCAGAGAGGTGATGCAACTATTGTGAGACACGCAACCTTCTGCGAGCTTTCCACGATAAAGCTGGCCAGTTTTGAGCTCTACGGTCACGACATGGCCAAGAGACTCGTGCAATAACTTGACAGGAACACCGAGACCAGCCGTCGTCATTCTTCTTGATGCTGACGGTGAATGCGAGTGTAGTGTTTGTATGTGTTTGGCACCACTGGCCAAACTGCCCTGATGTAACGGGCTGACTTCCTAAAGGAGAGTCGAGAACGTTCACTGAGTCACTTCAGAATAGAAAGGGATAAAGTCTGGATTTCTAAGTAACTCTGGGGAAACAAGTAGACTGCGGTCTCTTCTTTTATAACTACCAACAGCGTCCGTAGCTCTGCTGAGTTCCAGCCTCTCTGCGCACAGGCCTTCGCTTGGCTTGAATCACGTGGCTTTTGTGCCCCGTGACCTTTGTAATCCGCATCGCATCACCTGACCAGTTATGGGCCCATTCATCGATGTGCCCCGCATGAGCATCTGAAATTTGAGACCCGAGCTTGACCGAGCTCATTCTCTCTTCTTCTCTCTCACTTCTTCACAAGTCCCACCCGCCGCGTAAGTAGAAAATTATGCTTCCTATAGCATCAGAAGGCTCATATCACACTGTGGTGTCTGCAGTCTGGGGAAATGACATTCCGCAACAAGCGTTCCACTTCGTTGCAGTCTTTCGTAGATGAAAATCCACCAACCGGTCCGCTCAGTGCCCCCTCGACCGTGGACTGGCGAAGGCAGCGCCTTCTTCGCATCGGAAGTGGTGTCTCACTTAGCAATCCTCGTGACAGCACTACTAGTGCTCCCGACGAAACGACTGCCCTGCGCACTTCCCCTGCTGATGAAAATTACGGATCGATCACTAGTGTCGCTAGCGGTCGTAATCTTCCACCGCTGCGCAATCTTTCCGCGGCGACCGGGGCGTTCTCAGAACCTTCGACTCCAACTCTGCACGGCCAAACCTCTGTGCAAGCTACCATCGCTCGCCGTTTCTCTCAAAGGCGTATTTCTGCATACGATGCCCACCTCGTTCGCTCCAATTCCAGCCCCACTGAGGATTTCAATGTTCGAATCAATGGTTTCCGCGTTTGGTACACCTCCTTTTCATCCATCGACTGGTTACATGACGCCATCAAGGATTCGGTCCGATTTTCCAGATTAAGGCGTGGAAAATCACTTCGTTCCCATCTACGGTTGGCGTTTGACAAGAGTCTCGGATGGATAATTGTGACAATCGTTGGATTTTTAACCGCGATCGTCGCTTTCCTCGTCGTGCGTTCAGAACAGTGGTTCTTTGACGCGAAATACGGATATTGCACTACCGGGTGGTGGAAAGCGATGCGGTTCTGTTGCCCCGATGTTCACGTTCTGTATCCTTCAAGTGAAGCTGGATCCTGCTCTGACTGGGTGGATTGGTCGGATGCCTTGACGTCGTGGGTGCATCCTGCCAACATAGAAAACGGTTATGTGGAATATATCAGCTACACCTGTATTGCGGTATGCACTTATCTCATGATCTTTTACGTGCCATTGATATACATCACTCTCAGGTTGTATGGGCTACGGCATCCTCTTTTCTTACCGTATACCTGACCGCATCGACCTCGTTTACTACTCGCAAAGATTCTGGAGTTTTATCTCCACAATTCGATAATACGGAGGGCAAGCGTCCTGTCTCGCCTGTGAAACGCCAGATATTATATTATGTATGTCCGAAAATTCGTTTGGTAAGCTAGACGATCTTAGTGTAAATTTCAACCAAGGCCGCAGGAAGTGGTATACCGGAAATCAAAACCATTCTTTCAGGTACTTATTCCGTTCACCTGTTCATGCATCAACTCTGTTTTTACGCCACGCACAGGTTTCGTAATCCACGGATACCTCGGTGGGCGCACCTTGTTCACGAAGTCTTTTGGCTTGGCACTTTCGGTTGGTTCGGGCCTATCGCTTGGTTAGTTCTGAACCTTTTGCCTCCCTGTCGCATTTCCACTGACTTTCTGTCAGGAAAGGAAGGGCCTTTCGTTCACATTGCAAGTTGTATTGGCAATATTGTCAGTCGATTCCACAGTAAATACGAAAACAATGAAGGTTTGTCTCCTCTTGCTTACCTGGGTCACATTAACACGAGAATTCTAAATAGCCAAGCGGCGTGAGATCCTCAGCGCAGCTTGCGCTGCCGGAGTCGCAGTTGCTTTCGGAGCACCTATTGGCGGCACCTTGTTCAGCTTGGAGGAGGTCTCATATTACTTCCCTCCAAAGGTAGGGTCTCCTTTCAGCTGGTCGCCACTGCAGGTTGACTGATTTCTGTGTTCAGGTGATGTGGCGAAGGTATGATTGACTACCTTAAGCGAATGTGGCATAACCTATTCTGTTGTCAGCTTTTTCTGTGCGATGATTGCAGCGATTACCTTGAGGTTCCTTGACCCATTCGGAACCGGAAAGCTTGTCCTCTTTCAAGTCACCTATTACAAGGTATGTTGTAACCGTCCGCTTCAAACACATCTCTCAGGCTTTTATAGGACTGGCATGCATACGAACTTATTTTCTTCGTGCTTCTGGGGCTTTTTGGGGTACGTTCTCTTCGATCTTACTTAACTTTTGTGAACTCTTGTCAAGGGTATATACGGCGCATATTTCTCGAAGCTGAACTATCGCTGGAGCCGCGATGTTCGCAGTCACACGTGGTTAAAGTCGCATCCTATCCTGGAGGTCATCATAGTAAGTCCGAAAATGTGCCAATCTAATGATCGCTGACATCACTAGGTTACCCTTGTAACTGCGATATTTTGTTTCCTGAACCCTTACGCTCGTATGGGAGGAACAGAACTCATCTACCTCCTCTTCTCCGAGTGCCACACGGATGGTACGAACAGTCGCTCAAGTGTGTGTGCTCCGAACCCAGGGGATTGGCGACAAGTCTGGCCAGTTGTCCAAGCGATTTTGGTGGCCATGCTTATGAAAAGTGTACTGACGGTTGTTACCTTCGGTATCAAACTTCCTGCAGGCATCTTCATCCCCACGCTTGGCGTTGGTGCTTGCGCTGGGCGTATCCTTGGCATCGGTGTTCGACATCTACAGTGGCGTTATCCAGATAGTCCCATATTTTCTGTCTGCAACGGCGACAGGGATTGCGTGGTACCCGGATTGTATGCCATGGTTGGCGCTGCCGCAGCGTTATCTGGAGTCACGGTTGGTGTCCTGACGTTTCCGCCCTTTCTGGAAAGTAAGGTAGCTGACAAAGATTACATCCAACAGCGTACAACAGTTTCACTTGCAGTGATCATGTTTGAGTTGACAGATACCCTCACATATGCTGTGCCAGTCATGCTGGCTGTCCTGGTAGCCAAGACCGTTGCTGATGCACTGGAACCCAAAGGGATTTATGACCTGGGCATCGAGTGAGTTATTCGACGTGGTAGTTACGTCGATGCTCAGTGTACTTCTTTCTAGATTGTCACAACTCCCTTATTTAGATGCCAAGATTGAGTACCTTTGGTCCCATCGTTCGATTAGCGACGTTGTACGTCTCTCTTTCCTGTCCAAGTGAATTTTGACCCACAGGTGGACAGACAGATTGTGGGGCAGAGGTCATTCGGATCGATGCCCATAATACCGTGAAAAGTCTTCGAGATCAGCTGAAAGCACTGCTCCTTACTGGCCAGGACGATAGTGGTCTTCCTATTCTACGTCCGATTGGAGACAGCGGTAAATTGCGCATGGTGGGATACATTGGTGCAAGTGAGCTTGAACATGCACTTGGTTGGTTAACGCGTTCGTTGTCCGTACCCATGCTAAAGATCGTTGGGTAGCGATCGTTGCAGAAAATTCCAACGAGGAAATCAATTTCCAACCTCGCAGATTCGGTAGGGACCGTGAATTTACGATCTCGTCGTTTGAGAGTGCTGCGCCAAGTGAAGACTTGTTCGATTTTGCTGTGTTCATGGACGAGGTTGGCCGCTTTCTTTTTCGTAGTTGTACGAGAATGAGTTTCATTCATTCTCAGGCTCCACTCACCATTCAATCTCATGCGCCGCTGGAACTTCTTCATCGGTTTTTCGTCAAGTTGGGGGCTCGATATGTCGTCGTCACCGACGCCGACGGGAATTGTGAGTTGGTTCGTTTTCTGGCGTAGTTGGGTCTGACAATCACTATGTTTGTAGACGAGGGCGTCATCGATAAGAAGACATGGCTAGCGTTCTTAAGCAGGCTTGAGGAGAAGTCATGACAATATACCTTTTCGTTTATTTACCAACGGACTGCACGATTTTTGGACAATAAGTTCAGAATTGTGGAAATCCCAGTCGCATTCTAACCCACTCCCCTCTATCTTTATTTGTTTAACACGCTGCCATCCACTGGACAGTACTTTGTATGCTAATTAATCTACACATGAACTCTTTTATCCACAATATTCGTTTCTCGTACACAAATGCTAGTATACGGGGACTCCCCGTAAATTTCTGCTGTTGCGTTTCCGCACGGGTCCAGCGCTCACCGGCCCCTAATAATTATTAGGTGTTGCACGTAGAATTTGCCCATGTTTGTTGTTGTTATAAACGGAAGCCATTGCCAAGCACTTTCCGGTAGGCACGAAACGAACGCGCCGCTAATGGTTTCCCAAACACGTCAAAGTATTTCCGGAGGTCGGCCAGATCCATACCAACTCGAGCGACTGGCTGAAGAACTCGCCGCCCGCGAGCTATCAACAAGTACGCCTCCCCGTCGATTCTCTGGTAATGAGCACCTGCCATCGCGAGCGGACTTGCCCGTATACGTCCCCCTGTCCCACGACAACGAGTTCCTCGCCGCTGAGACGTTCGACGTTGAGAATTTTCTTCTTTCCCGCTCATACACATCACTCCCTGAACTCCGAACGGAACTCAGAGAATACTTGTCCTCCCTTAAGGAGGAGTTGGTCCTGTTGATCAATGACGACTACGAAGATTTCATTAGCCTAAGCACAGACCTGCGAGGGGAAGGTGCGAGAATGGCTAGGATCAAAGCACCTCTAAAGGGTATCAGGGAGCAAGTGCAGGTGCGTGCGGACGTGCAGGACACAATATGAAACATACAAATCTATCCACAGGTTGCTCGCTCAAGTCTCCAAGATATTCAAGACGCCATACAGGCAAAACTGGATGCAAGGTCAACACTGCGTGATGAGAAGGTCCTCATTCGTTCTTTCTACTGGATTTGCAGTAGCATCATAATGGTTATCCCTTACAGGCGCTGCTTCATCATCTTTTGAAGATATCCGAGTCTGTTACACGCCTCGAATCTCTCTTGCTGATTTCGAAGCCAAATCATGTGGATATCCCGCTTTATCTCTCTGGGGCGACGGAGGTCAGTTCTGCAAAGTATGTCCGTTGTTATGTAGTGGGATTCTTCTGACGACGCTCGTAGAACACGGGGCAGCCGGGGAAAGCATCTCTCTAGAGTCGCAACCGAGTATAGTCAGCTTTTTTATCTCATCACCAAGGCACGGGCGGAAAACTGTGCGTTCGTCGAGGAGATCCAGTGGGTTCGTGATGCGTATTCTGCAGGGATCCAGCTAAACCATTATCCTGACAGAGGATTGACCGGATCAGAGATACTTTGACGTCTGATCTAGACCACCTGTTTCTAAGCACATTAGCTGCTTTGACAGGTACCGGTGATGGAAAGACCTCGGAATCCGAGAGAGTCAAACTTGTCGCTGACCTGACTGAATGTCTGCGCGTTTACGATAGTCTCGGTCTTTGGAGGTCCGCGGAAGACATCATCAAGAGGACTGTGGTCTTGCCATACGTCAGAAAGGTTGGTCAGTGTCCGTCTATACGGGATTATGTTTATATAAAGCCTATGCTTCTAGTCAATACATGCAGACGCACTGGCTGCTCCACATTCACCCATCATGCCCCACACTCCTTTACCAAACCGTTCACTTCCACCCCGGACGCCATATACTCCTTATAGTGCCTTCTCATCCAAGCAAAACCCTTTTGATTCCAAGGAGGCTATACCATATCTCGATGAATCTAATGACTCGCTGGCAAAGTTATTCAACCAGATACTTCGATTTGTCGATCGAGATTTACGTCGCATAATGCAGATAGCAGAGCAAGTTTCGGTAATTAAAAGCAATCCAGCACGCATAGATTCGACCACAACCATCTCGCCGCCGAATGGCATCGAACGAAAGACGTACACGGATGAAGGTTTTGATATAATGGCGAATGTCATCTGGCCGGAAATCGGGCATGCGATCATGGATGAATTGGGGTTGGTGGTCTTTGCCGCAGGAAAACCTGACGAATTCTTGAAGGTAGGCTATCACATCGTCGATCGTGTTAGTTGCCCTTTTCAGTACCGCCGCTCTAGCGTCATGCGGCAGCGCAGGCATTTATCCATGCCCTTGAATTCATGGCACCATCTACAAAATCAGTCCAAGCGATGAGATCCCATCCGATCTTTACTTCCTTCAACAAACGCTGGCAGTTGCCAGTTTACTTCCAACTTCGCTGGAAGGACATCGTGGGCAAATTAGAAGATAGCCTGAGTACCACTGTCATTAGTGCTAATCTTACTAGTCTTGGTGAGCAGTGTGTCGTGGGTCCAACTACTCAATTTTGATTCGTTACGGCTAGGACATTCTGTGTTTCTGATGCCTCAGGCAGAGAGCGTATGGACTGCTATGAGTTCTTGTTGGAGCGCAGAAATATTCATCCCAGATCTGGCGCATCGTTTCTGGCGATTGACATTGCAGGTATGAACTATTCAGTCCCATTCTTCTAGTGGTGTCCACCCAAACGCTCTTCAGCTCCTCAGCAGATACAAAATTTGGCTTGAAGCTGTGCTCCCCCAAACTGAGGCTTCTATACACGCCACATCTCCGATAGACAAGGTTTTATACTTATTTTAAACTTATTCCATGATATGTCGGCTTACGGATTGTACCCCAGAGTCGTTCGTCTACCCCACAAGCATCTTCGGAAGCAATCCCAGAGAATAATGCTATAGATGATCTCCTGAAGCAATACGCTATCATCCTTGTTGACATCAAGGCAATGACGCGACAAGTCTTGGTTCTTTGGAGAGAAGAAATCAGCTCAGCCCTACCCGAACTCGCTGCATCTCAGGATGCGTCCGTCGATCCAGAAGGTGTGTGCAAATCATCCTCCTCTATCGAACTGAACTAACATCTCGCACAGATGGACTCAGAGAGCAACTACATTCTCTCAGTTCCATCGCCTACCAAGTCACCAAGCAGGTCATCCAGCTGTTATCTCGACGTGCATGCGATTCTTTGTTACCTGTGCGCTCGATACCCTCTCAGTTTCGGGCGATGTCGAACAAACGGATGCCCAACGAGCCTAGCTATTTCGTACCGTTGATCCTCCGCCCTGTCAAGGCATTCTTTGGAATTGGGGGTTCGAGCGTCGCAGGTGACCGGTTGCGCCCAAGTCTGCTCAAGGAATCGACCACGGAAGTGTTTGACAGCGTTTGCCAAAGGTATGTAGCTCCACATCACATCGACGACGACGGCGGTGGACTGTCGCTCACGGACGGCTTGCAGATATATTCAATACTTGACGGCGATGAGGAAAACGGAGGAATCGTTGAGGCGTTTGAAGAAGGGAAAGAAGTCGACTTTGGGCTTCTTTGGTGGTGCTAGCGCCAGCAAGGATGACGATCGTGACGAAGAACGCATTCGGACCCAGATGATCATCGACGTCGAAGCGTTTGGTCAGGACGGAAGGTCCTTGGGTGTTGACATCTCCTCGGTTGAGAGTTATCTACAGCTCTCCCAGATGGTTCGGAGCGAACTTGTCGATGGTAAGCGATCTCCTTTGATTCGTTTGTTATTCACTCTGAATGACACACTCGCAATAGAATCATGAGAATCATAGAATGAATGATTAATGCTGACAGGTAGCATGGTAGCTAGCAGTACGAGTGACAACGATGCCGACGTCTGTCCGATTAGTACTACCAGACGGCTCGTGCTGCAACAATGCCTGATGACAGTATGAACAAAAACGCTGAACCAACCGCCCTCTCTTCTTCTCCTCCGTGTATTCCTCTACTGTATCAAAGATATCCCGATCGAGTAACTTTTGAGAAATGGATAGCATATCCCCATCGCTGCGATAGGACTCCAACATCCCCGTTAGGATCGTCCTGAATTCCGTGTAGGG
This sequence comes from Leccinum rimulosum, assembly GCA_038091395.1. NCBI lineage: Eukaryota > Fungi > Basidiomycota > Agaricomycetes > Boletales > Boletaceae > Leccinum > Leccinum rimulosum. The sequence goes on from JBBPOJ010000115.1 coordinate 23,353, forward strand.
TGTGCCTGGAGTAGAGTCTGCATAGAGTCTGGGATCAACCAGACGTTTGAACAAGCGCGGAAACGAAACGGCCCGCGTGGAGCTGATGGTGACCAAGGCCGCAAACGTAGTTTGCACCAGCTCCCGCAGGCGCGAAAGGGCCGTCGCCTTTGCTCGATGACCACCACCGCCGTCCATTAAACGGAGATTGGACAAGACCTGCACCGAGTGGAGCTGGCTGCTGAGTAGCTGAAACCAAATGTCTTCCAGCGGGACCGCAGCCGGGCCAGAAGTGCTGGAATGCTCCAGACATATTTTCGTGCCTCGTTGACCGATCTCTCTCAGGGCATTGACCGACTCGTCGACATTGGCATCGCCAGAGTTTGCGTCGACTATAGCGCAGGCAACTTTCTGCGTCAACTGCTTCTCGAATGCTTCGGCCTTTACCAACGCATCTCTTGGGTGGCCCCGTTGGTTCAGTGCCCATAGCACCGCCCCATATGCCCGGTTGTCCTCACAGATCCGTTCTACCTCTGGCCAATCAAGACCGCTCCGCAGACGATCCAAGGTTTCGATGATGTCCGAGGGCATGTAGCGACACTGCAATTTGATGAAGAGGAGGTGAAGAGACCCGCTGATGTGTGGACGATCTGGTGAAGAGGTGTCTTCCCCGTCCGGCACTTGCGAATCGATGAGATGAAGAAGGTAATCGTAACGTCGACGATCATCTGCAGGATCCATGATGTTGAGGACCGTTTCGTGCAGGCTCGGGGCAAACTTGTCAACTAGAGTGGCAGTCGATTGCAAGTCGAGCGAAAGGAGGTGACCAAGAGCATCCGAAAGTGCGCTCTGGATATCCTTGGGCAAAACATTGTGGTTGTCTGATTTTGAGAGATCCAGTACTTCTTCAATGTAGGGCAGCAGCGAGGCGCTTTGCAGATCTGGGTCAAGCAAATAGCTGGACAATAGCCGTGTCCATTGGTGCTCGTGTCGTCGGCGGTTTTGAAGAATACGGTAAAAGCCCGCATTTTCAAATATTTTCTCTATTTCAAAGCTGTCGCTGGGGGTGTAGGCTGATAAAAGATATTCAGCAGCCAACTGGCGATCTTCTCGGGTTTCAGAGTCATCGGAAGTGGCGAGGGTTACGAGAAGGTTATACAGGACGTGAGAATCGATATCTCTGACTTCGATGTATTGCGGATACTTTGGGATGTTTCGTGCTATGAAAATGTTGATGAAAATGATGGCGGAAAGTGGTAGATCCTGGGACGAGGCGATATCCCACAAGATCTTCACGATGGAGAGCCTGCTAATTTCAGGGGAGTCTGTGAGGAACGAGTCCTCAAAGGCGATGTCCAGAGAATGAAGAAACGACTCCGCATCAAAGCGGAGAAGAAATCGGGCATAAGGGTACGGTGGCTCGGCCCCATTTTTGGTGAGGATCAGATGACCACCCTCCGAGGGCCAGATGGCGGATGTTCCGTTGAATATGAAACTGTATACGCTTTTCTTCGCTCGCTCGGCTTCTTCAAAAGGCAGAGGTTCACCACTAGGATAGGTCTGGCCACTGAGAACATCGATCAAGTAAGGGAAGATCTTGTATGCTTGTCGAAGAGACGAACTCGCTCCATTGGCAACTGACGGATCTTTCGAAGGAGAAGAGAGTTGGCGGATAAGTGAGATCAGCTCCACAACTGGAGCGACATAGTCCTGAAGCGCGCGTGTGTACACGTAGATAAGAGCATCCCAAAGTTGATGAGTCTGACAAAGATGAATGGCTTGGTTGATATCCAGGCACGAAGGGGCCATATGCCAGATCACTTGCTCGGCCAGAGCAGGCTGACCAGAATCATCATGGAGGGCCACCAGTCGTTGGGTAATGCGCGGGGGCACGAAATCAATAGTACCTCCCAGCACAAATGTCTCCAGTTGTTCCAGGTAGATTCGAGTGATTCCAGCATCTTCGAAATGTTGGAACAGATCTTCGAACAGGAAATCGTAGTTATCGAGGGTGATGCAGGAGCGCGCACAACTAGCAACCAGGCCTTCGAAGAGAGATGTGCGATCGACACCTCTACCGTCCGGGGTGGAATGGGTACCATCCGTCATCCTGTCTTCAGAGAACGCGTAACTTGCGGATGCCACCATCAATTCGTACAGCTTCTGTCCAAGGACTGATTTCTGCTCTTCAACGGCATCCGGTAGCCCATTTCGGTTACCAGGCGCTTCCCCAGCATAATAGGAGCGGGTGAGCTCGATAGCGCTCAAAAAATCACCTTGCTCAACCAGGGACAAAATCTTGTCGGCCCAGGTTAGCAATGTTCCCACTCGAAGCTCCTCGCGGCACTGCAGAAAGTGAATACAACACTCAAAACACGGTTGCAACGACTAACCAAAAGGAATATCTTCCCCTTGTAAGCCCGAATGCTGTGAGCGACGTCGCTGAGGGACTCGTGGTATGGTATCGAACCATCAGGCGTGGAATCAAGGGATGGAGATACCAGCGCCGAATAATTGAAGGGTACATGCTCGATAAGCTTGGAGGTACGAACATCATATACGCTGAGCGTGGCAGTGGTGAAGACGAGCAATTGCTGTAATGACGGTCAGGCGAAATTCATCCGTTTCTCTCAACAACTGGAACACGAACGTTCGAATTCAACCACTGAAGGGCAAGGATTGCGTCATCCACCGTCCAAATCCCGGCATCTTCAAAAACAAGTGTTCCCATATCCAGTTTGCGAGTTTTCCCGGTGCGCGAGTTGGGCATTGATTGTTCCACCATCCTCTCTGAAACACGCAATAGCCGAACGGTTCTCCCCCATGAGTAGGCTAGCATCGGATGTGTCATTTCAATATCGACGTCTTTTGGTCCTTGGGAAGTGTTGGTGTTCGGAAACCACGCCAATGTTCCTCTCCTTCTCCCCGAAAAAGCCAAGTCCCCATCATCTGGGCGCGATCGCTTCAGCCACGTCTTCGGTGAAGGCTTCATACCAACAATCACCACCTTGTTGACGGTGAGCAGTGCGACAATGTGATATGCATCAGTCGGGTGTGCGGATGTGCCCAGTGGTAACGTAGACATGGCTAACAGAGTAGTGCGAGGTTTGCGCCGACGAAAAGACCGAGAGCCATTTGAGGTGGATGTTGAGATGGCACCATTGAGTCCAAGTTCCTGGGGATAATTTCCAAGAATACGAATCGTATCTGACGCCTCCACAAACAGAACCTTGCCTAGGCTGTGGTAGAAAGCCAACCCACTCTCATCAGCTGAGATGATGGCAGTGTGACGGCCTGAGACAAAGCTAACGCTGACAATACAGGAACCAGTAAGATGTCCTTCATGTCGTCCTGACTTGATCGCTTGAGCAGATGGCGGAGCAACGACGCGCGCAGGTACCTGCGGATTCTTTAGGTCGAAAATCCGTATGAAGCCGGTAACATGACCAGAGGCAACGTAGGTGTGGTCGTGGGATAACGCGATAGCTGACGTAGATCCTACAGTGCTGGCTTTCGCAGCATGAGCAGATTATTGACACGAATCAAGGAGAGAGTAACCTGAAGCATCATCACCGCATATGCCTAACAATGTCTGCTTGAAGTCGAAAACCAATATGCGACCAGCATCTGTCCCCACACAAATGAGACCATTGGCAGCTAGGACCGTCGGCGAGCCTAGATTAGATGCACCCAGGACAATGGCAACTTTCGACGGTCGTTTTCCATACACCTGGTTTCCTGCGTGCTGAAGCACCGTCCATCTAAACACCTCTCTTTCAATCTTGAGATGGTCCTTGCATGTCCCCCTACCAGGGCCGGGAGTGGTACTTCGAGAAATATCGGAAACGCGAGATAGCGGAGAAGCAAAACCGAATGTAACCGACACATCGGCAGGCAAGTCGTAGAGGACCTCATTCCGAGGGCTCGCGGAAGCAAATGAACGGAGACGAGAAACGCTCGGGAGTAAAAATGGCTCAGGGGGGTCCAGGCGGAGCAGGCGGAGCAGGGGCTCTGGAGGAGGCGTGGCCATCGCTGACTGGGTGAAGGGGGACTGCGGAAGACTGGGTGGGTCGAGAATGATCTGAGCGTGTTCCTACGTACCCTTTAGCCACTCATTTCGACAGCACGAGGTAGTATGCGATACTGACCAAAGGTTCTCCAGTATTGAACTTTTCGCTAGGATCTTCCTTAAAGAGAGAGCGCTCTACTTCCTCTTCGTCAAATAAGTCCGAGGTGTCGTCAGCCCCGAGGACGTCCCGTAATTGTTCTCTGTAATTGGTGCCAGTGACTTGCTCAGCGTCCACGCCGTCGTAGACAAAATCCTCCTCGACCCCACTCTCTGTTTCGCGCTCTTCTTCGTCACCGTCGAACACTTCTCCCATGCGGGTGAAATAGTCGCCTCCATGATCCTCGTCCACCTGTTCGCTGTGACTGGAGAGGCCCGGCGAAGAAGTACGTATTGTTCCGTTCATGAGCCTGCGCTCGGACGAGATGGAGCGACAACTTGAAGTTGTTTCTTGGCCGGATTTGTTTGCTTTAGAGGCTGTTGCCAAACAACGCCAAATGTATGGAGTGAGAGAAGATACATATGCATCACTAAAGTAGTCCCCAAATGGGTCTCTCATACAAAATAAGTCATGATACTGGCCTCCGTTCCCGTTCTCTGCTTTTAACTCCCGGCCCAAATCGTTCTTGGAAAATAATCAGCTCCTCCATCAACTCCTCCATCATCTTCATCGTCGAGTGATGAGCGGCCGGGTCAAGCGGAGGAGGTTTTGTCGGTGCTGGTTCACCGGGATGTGTGTTTTCAGTGGGATTATCGACCGCCATGGATGACCCGCGTCCCCCGCGGTGGCCCCCTCCTGAGTCACGATCGTCAGGCACGGACGACCTAGAGAGGATGGCGCCTGTCGCCGCAACGCTGCTCTTCAATGTTCTTTCCAGAGCCTCCCTCCGACGACCACGATCGAGTGCGCCTGCTTGTTCCCTGCCCACCCATTCCACAAGCGCGCGAACACGCTTATTCATGTCTCCGACGCTCGTGCGTTTGCTCGGCCACTTGACCTTAACCCCTCTTTCCATCGTCCTTTCCATAGACTCTCTGCCGCCAGAACCAACGGCCAGACTGCGGACTTCGAGGGGGCGTGGTATGTCCGTGGGGAGCATGTGTTCGAGGTGGGCTAGATAGTCTGGCAAATTCCATGACGTAAACAGAGGCTGCTGGGAGATTGCATAGGCATGGGAATTGCGATATGTACGAGAACTCTCGGCGGTATTGCCTGGCGCCGCTCCAGCGCCGGAATGATTTCGCTTCCCCGCGCCGTCTTGAGTAACGCTATTGGGCGCGTGAGAGGATGGAGGCGGACGTTTGGGCGTAGGACCTGCCCTTGCACGGGACGACTGGGCTGATCGCTTGCTCGGGCCGGTTCCTGAAGTCAAGGTCACGTGAGTATGCAGACCAAAATGTTATCGCTCCTTAAAGAAGACACTCTAACACATACCTTCGTCGCCTTCAGCGGGAACGACAGCATCGATATGAGTAGCAACGGCCTTGCGTTGACCACCGCGTCGGTTGCGAGAATTACCCGACTTGCCACCTGCGGAGCGTTTGGCGGGCGGTGGCAGCTCTTCGGGTGCAACGGTGGTGGCTGCCTCAGGACCATTAGAGGCGCTCGACGCTGATCTGGTGCGCTTCTTGGGCTGACTGAAAACAGTGTCAATTGTAGTTGGGTCTACAATTAGCGGGCTGAACGCACGTATCGTCTTCCCCGCGTTTGCGCTTTTTTCGACTACTCGAATCATCATCGGGGACTTCGCTTTGGCCACTTGTGCAACCATTCACGACGGGTTTGGGGGGGTCTGTGGCTGCTGCTGCTTCTGCTGCGGTAGCTTCAATGAGCTCTTTCAAGCTTTCATCAAATGCAGCATCTCGACTGTTCATCGTATTGCGTCTCTTGGGTGGTTTGAGAAGGTGAGCCGGAGAGTGAGAACGGGAGAGGCGAGCTGTCGTGTTGCGTGAGTGAGTTGATGAGTCGCGGGTTTTCTTGGCCAGCCGCCTGTCGAGGAAGGTGAAAGGAGGACGATAAGGCGTAATGAAGAGACGCACTTGAGCAGATCTTGGTGGCGCTCTGGTTTGCATTGTTCGCAGTAATACTCCGCTCCAGCGAGCTGGTCCTCTGAGTCAAAGCCCATACAAAGACCGTGTTGCCAGGCGTTACATGTTTCACATTGGACCATGAATTCACCGCCTTCGGCATCGTCCTCTAGAGGAAAGGGTGGTGATGAGGACGCGGGCTGGGGGAAAGAAGAGGGGACAAACCGTTCATACCACATATGCAACGCGTGATGCCCTGTTCCTCCGTGTCGTCATCCTGAGGCTCAGCTGTCCCGGCAGAGTCAGAGGTATGCTTGGAGGGGGTAGGTTCGACTAGCTGATCCGTCAAGGGATGCTTCTCCTTCTCCTTGCCTTTGCGCTTCGACCTGCCATTAGAGTTGGCGTGGTTCGAAGAGCTGCCATTTGCATGGGCGTTCTTGTGGGGAATGGGGTCGTCGACATCCTCTTGTTTTGGACGCTTTGTGCGACCGTTTGGGTTGTTGTTCGGTGGGGCGGGGCGTGTAGATGGGTCCTTTGTCCTCGGTGCGGGTTCTGGTGCGGGTGAGTCTGGTGACTTTGAGGTGCTGGCTGAGAGTGAGTGGGCTGAGCGACGAACTGAACGACGAGTTTCGCGTGGAGAGAGGGGCGGTCCCATCGTCGCCGTCTGGGCCATGTCAAATCGAAGTTCGGAGCAAACCAATGTCTACACTTATTTAGGGCTGGCAGCTCTCACTCTACTTCTCCCCTTCTCCCCCTTCCATTCCCCCCCTCACACACCCTCACCGTCCCCCCGCCCTTCATCGACGTCTCAGACAACCACCGCCAACCTCACTCTCGTCGCGATCAGTCGCGGCTGGGCAGTCCCTGATACTCGACGGCGGTGCCGTTCTCGCGTGCGTCGTATCGGCCTCCCCTCAGCGAACACGACGACTTGCAAGACACGCTGAGCGCGCTGGCGACAAACTCTCCTCGTTGACGATCCTCGTCGGGGCCGGCGTCGTCGCGCTTCGCATGCGGTTATCTGACTGCACGTGACCTATCTGCGGCCATCACGCGTACATCCCTCGCTTTCCCGACTCCATCCATGGCTGCACCAGAGCCCCTCGTCTATCCCTCGCTTGCATCGCACTATATTCTCACTTCCAATGAACCCGATTACCTCCGTCTTATCCTCTCCTCAAAGGTCTACGAGATACTCAAAGAGACTCCCCTCGTCTTCGCCCCCAACCTCAGCGCAAAACTCGGTAACCAGATATGGCTCAAGCGCGAAGACCTCCAGGAGGTCTTCAGTTTCAAGATTCGTGGTGCTTACAACTTTATGGCAAACATCCGCGAAGAGGATAGGTGGAAGGGTGTCATCACATGCAGTGCCGGTTAGTGTGCGTATCTTGCATACGCGACCATCCCTTGCAGTGCTCTTTCCGAGCGTGCTCATCGATCTCTCAGGCAATCATGCGCAAGGTGTTGCCCTCTCCGGATCAAGGCTCGGCATCCCATGTACCATCGTCATGCCAAAGGGAACCCCCACTATCAAAGTTGCCAATGTTCAACGTCTAGGCGCAAAGGTCGTCCTTCATGGATCCGACTTTGACGAGGCCAAGGCAGAATGTGCCCACCTTGCAGCTGCACATGGCCTTACTTTTGTCCCTCCTTATGATGATCCTCTAGTCATCGCCGGCCAGGGCACCATTGGCATGGAAATTCTCAAACAAGTACCCTATGCTGACGACCTGGACGGCATTTTCGCTGCCATCGGTGGAGGTGGTCTGGTTTCTGGCATCGCCGAATACGTCAAACGCATCGGAAACCCGAAAACTAACATTTATGGCGTAGAAACCGTCGACGCTGATGCCATGAGCCAAAGTTTGAAACAAGGACACCGCGTGACTCTGGCAGAAGTTGGCCCATTTAGCGATGGTACTGCCGTCCGAATAGTCGGCGCAGAGCCGTTTCGCATTTGCCAACGCCTTTTAGACGACATTGTTCTCGTCGACAACGATGAGCTTTGTGCTGCGATCAAAGACATATTCGAGGGTAAGTTTTCAAATTCAGCATGTAATGTCCGGTGATATGATCATTCATTCATCGTAGAGACTAGATCGATCACCGAGCCGGCCGGCGCACTCGCACTAGCTGGGTTGAAGCACCACATCGCCACCAACGGGCTGATTGGCGCGCAGAAAAAGTTTATTGCGGTTATCAGCGGCGCAAACATGAACTTTGATCGCTTACGATTCGTCTCCGAGCGAGCGGAACTTGGTGAAGGCCGAGAAGCATTGTTGAGTGTTGAAGTTCCGGAGAAACCCGGCAGGTATATCTTATCATTCGTTTGTCGTTGCTCCTTCATAGCCTTGAGCACAGTTTCTTTGCACTGCACTCGATCATATACCCTCGATCCGTCACGGAATTTGTCTACCGGCACCGCTCATCGGATCTTGCACATATCTTCCTCTCATTCAAGCTGGAATCCTCGTCGCGGGCGAAAGAAGTGTCAGCAGTGCTAGATGCAATTCAAAAACAAGGTTTCAAGGGATGCGACATTAGTGACGACGAGATGGCAAAAAGTCATACAAGGTATATGGTAGGGGGATGCTCCGTTGTGCTTCATGAACGTCTATTCCGATTCGGTGGGTGATCTTCGCCTTGCTGTGTGGTATTTCAAACACAGCATGCACCTCCAGAGTTTCCCGAGCGGCCTGGGGCGTTACGAAAGTTCTTGGAAGGCCTTCATCAAGGATGGAATATCTCCTTGTTCCATTACCGCAACCACGGTGGAGGTGAGTCATTCGTTTTGATACCAACTTATCGCCGTGACTGAACCCGCACCTTAGACGTCGGCAAGGTGTTGACGGGAATTCAGGTGCCTACTCAAGACTATGATCAGTTCCAGCAATTCTTGGACAAGTTGGGATACCATTACGTGGAGGAAACGAACAATGAAATATACAAGCGATACCTCATAGGCTAGATACTTTTTTGTTGATTCGGACACACAGTGGGAAAGCGGTCCAACTCTAAATTTAACGACCATGATCACGGTCTGCATCACTCGCGTCGGTGCAAGACACGCCCGCCGTCATTCCCGCACGCTCTTTGCATCTGTTCCGAGCGCATCGTCCGACCCATGGCCGCTTCCTCACACTCCCCAGCATCTCTCTAATACGACTACGCCCACCGACATACCCGCTCCGGAGCCTCTTCCTCGCCCAAACGAGTCGCTTGAAACCAAGCGTGCACGTCTTCTCTACCAGTCGCGTAAACGCGGCACGCTCGAGAGCGACCTCTTGTTGAGCACATTCGCCAGAGACCACCTCCCCACGATGACTCGTGTGGAACTATCCGAATACGACAAGGCGAGTTTCTCCGTCTGTCATGCTACACACTTTCTGACTTGAATAGTTGCTCGATGAGCCTGACTGGGACATATACTACTGGTCGACGGGCAATCGCACAACGCCAGAACGGTGGTCCAATTCTTCCATTTTGGAGAAGCTCAAGACGCATGCAAAGAACGAGGGAAAAGTTGTGCGAAAGATGCCGCCTCTGGAATAATAGACGTAATAAAAAGCGCTCGACATGACCTGCGCAGATCGTCCCAGCATATACTATTCAATTACCCAATACCTCATGAAACACGCCACTAGCATTTAGAGAGCTTCGGGAGGAGGCACATCGTACGATATGGGTGTGTGTGATGTGATCGGTTTAGTATATGTCTAGACTTCAAATCGCGGCCCAGGCTGTGTGACGTGTGAGCTGCTTGCATACTGAAACGTGGCTGGACAGACCCTGCGTCAATGCTTGCCATTTTGTACTTTGGGGTAAAAGTTGTCAAACACGACGTAGGCGGTGAAAGCGACCGCTGCTATCCCGAAGCCGGGGAACATGCTGGAGAACATGGCGCGGTTGGAGAACACGGGGTGTTTGCGCCATGCTTCTCGCTTGGCCCATGGATCACGGAAGAGTGGCAAGTTTGTCATTGCTGTGTGGAGTTGTGGAATGAGAGTAGTGGGTGGACCCTGATTGTGTTTCCAGTCACGTGCGAATCTCGTCAGGGCAGGTTCATCAGGACTTGTGTGATTTCAACAGTCACAGCTCGGCAAGAAGACAGTTTGCTCAGTTCCATCGTTCTTCTTGTCCCGTCTCGACCCGCAATCCTTTCTTTTCAGTTCATTTTACACATTCCTAGACACTTTACATGTCCTCTGACGAAGATTTACCGCTGACTGCCCTCTCCGGCGCTAGAGCCAAGGGCCTCGTCGCACCCAATGGCAACGGTCACTACAACGGCGATGCAGACGACTCGCCAATGAGCGAGGACGACATGCCTTTGGTATGTGTCCGCTCTATCCACTATATTCTACGACCACCCCTATAATTGTCAACTATAGTCCCAGGCAAATGGTACACAACCGCCCAGAAAGTCTCACCCGCGAAAACGTGTCGCAGTTCGAGATTCTGACAGCGAGGACGATGACGACGTCCCGCTGGCTTCCTCGCCGGCAAAGAAAATTCACTCTTCTGCCGCACACCGTGGTTCGAAGGCTGCCCCCAAGATCGCTTCCAATGGTGCCAAGGCAGAAAGTGACGATGAAGCTGCCATAGCCACCGTCAAGCGAAAGCGTGCCTCGAACGGTAAAGCTAAGGCGCCGCCGAAGAAGAAGATCAAGAAGGATGAGGCATCCGAAGCCAATGAGTCTTCCGCTTCGGACGACGAGCCCTTGACGAAGAAGCGTTCCTCAGCCAAGGTAAAAGTCAAGCCCGAAAGTGACGTAGACATGAAGGACGTCCAGCCTAAACGAAAGAGAGTCTCCAAGAAGCTCAAGGACGAAGGTGCTCCTTCCGAGGCCCCTCAGGCGAAGAAGAAGGGGAAGAAAAAGGAGGAGGAGGAAGCCGAGGAAGTCTACCGTTGGTGGGAGGACCAAGCCAACGGAGACGGCGAGGACAAATGGCAGACTCTCGAGCACAACGGTGTTATCTTCCCACCTCCTTACGAACCCCTTCCCTCGGATGTGAAGATGAAGTATAAAGGTCCCATCCCAGTCATTTTTCGCGTTCCTTCAAACAATGCTGACTATTCAACTCAGGAAAGGTGGTTGACCTCCCACCAGAATCCGAGGAAGTCGCCGGTTTCTATGGCGCCATGATAGAGACAGACCATGCTCAGGACAAGACCTTCAACAAGAATTTCTTCGATGATTGGCTCAAGGTTCTGAAGGAATACCCCCCTGTAAGTTTAATTTGATTACTTGCGGCAACTTGTATGGTGACTCCTTCATAGCGCAACAAAGTTAAAATAACCGAGTTCGAGCACTGCGATTTCCGTCCCATCTTTGAACATTTTGAAGCAGAGAAGGCCAAGAAGAAAGCATTGAGTACTGCCGAGAAGAAAGAGCTCAAGAAACAGAAGGACGCGATGGAGGAGAAATACATAACGTGTTTCCTTGACGGTCGTAAGGAGAAAGTTGGAAACTTCCGTGTAGAACCTCCAGGATTGTTCCGCGGTCGTGGTGATCACCCCAAGAAGGGCGCCTTGAAAGTGAGACCCTTCGTTGACTCTAGGGTGCAAACCACTAACCTATGGAACAGTTCCGCGTTCGACCGGAAGACATCACCCTTAACATCGGTGAGGACGTACCTATTCCCGTCCCCAACATGCCCGGGAACTGGAAGGGAGTCGTCCATGATAAGACCGTGACTTGGCTTGCCAATTGGGTCGAGAACGTCAACGGCAACTACAAGTACGTGTTTTTGGCCGCGGGCAGCTCGTTGAAGGGTCAGAGCGACATGTCGAAGTTTGAGAAAGCTCGTGAACTCAAGGTAGAAATCAACTTCATTCTCATTTGAAGTACTCATCTTTTTCCAGAGTCACGTTGCGAGAATCCGTGCAGACTATCAAGCTGACTTGAAGAGCAAAGTGATGGCAGACAGACAGCGGGCGACGACCATGTACTTTATCGATCAACTGGCTCTTCGTGCGGGTAACGAGAAAGGCGACGATGAAGCGGACACAGTGGGTTGTTGCTCGTTGCGCTGTGAACATGTCACGCTGGAGGCTCCCAATTTCATCATCTTTGATTTCCTTGGTAAAGACTCGATCCGATACTACAACCGTGTCGCCGTTGAGGCACAGGTGTTCAAAAACATTCGCTTGTTCAAAGAGAACAAAGAGGAAGGCGACAACCTGTTCGATCGCGTTAATGTAATTTTGCAATTACCTCGTTGGCGCAAACTAGTCCTAACAAACCTTTTAGACGTCTCTTCTCAACAAGCACCTTGCTTCATATATGAAGGGTCTGACGGCCAAGGTGTTTCGTACTTACAACGCCTCCATAACTTTCCAAGAGCAGCTGGACCAGGGCACGCCAAAGAACGCTACGGTGCAAGAGAAGCTAAACGCGTACAATCATGCCAACCGCATGGTCGCCATACTTTGCAACCATCAAAGGAGTGCGCCCAAGACTCACGAACAATCCATGGGGAGGATGCGTGATCGAGTATGTGCATGGCCATTTTAAGATATATCATGTGAACTCATTTGGCCGTCATTCTAGCTCCGCGCTTTCAAGTATGATCGAATGAAGCTGCGCCATGTCCTCTTCAATCTCGACCCCAAATACCGGAAAAATAAACTTTATGCTGATGACGAATCGGACATAGACGACGAATTTGTCGTGGAACATGAGGAAGCATTGAGGAAAAAGGATGTCGAGAAAGCAGAGAAGAAGTTTTCCAAAGACAACGAGAAACTTGTCGAGGAAGGCAGCCAACCTCTGGACGACTCTGTCTTGAAAGACCGAATTGCGCTTATTGATGCTGACTACAAGCGGCTTGCCAAGGAACGCGGGACGAACAAGGCAGCTCTGAAGAGAGACCGTCCCGCGGAGAAGATCGAAGAGGCCATCCAGAAACTAGACGAGAGGGTCAAGACCTTCAAGCTGCAAATGGACGATCGTGAGGCCGGGAAGGAGGTCGCATTGGGCACGAGGTTAGTTCTACCTTATACTTCTTCCCGTGAACGGTTTCCTGACGCCACCAATACTACAGTAAGATAAACTACTTAGATCCTCGGTGAGTGGCGTCGTGTCGTCCGTTGAGCGGCTAGTGACTCGGTATAAGGATTACCGCAGCATGGTGCAAGAAACACGAGGTACCTATCGAGAAGATATTCTCCAAGACGCTGCTCAATAAGTGTAAGCGACAACCTCTGTTTCTTTACTCACTGGTTAGCTAACGATCTTGTCAAGTCCCATGGGCGATGGAGGCAGAGGCAGACTGGAAGTTCTGAGTCGGGTCCGATGTTATATCATTATTCATGATGGACTCGACTAATACCTGCCTCGACGAACTGTTGCCAATTCTAATACGAATGTATAATGCTACAGTAGCTACGTAGAGACACTTTTTTTTCGCACCCACATTTTTTAGTCACACGAGCGGAGTTTTTGTGCACAAGACGCGAAGACGCCGAGTTTCGTAAGAGGCGACTTTGAACTGCTTTAAATAAGTTTCGCCACGACCAACACGCTACTTTCCTTGCATAGTGAACAATCCGTCTGTAATGACTTCCCCTGCTCAATTCGCAACCAAGTCTGCCTTTGCAGCCCTTGCCGTCGAGGACGTTGAGTCCGAAGAGGAGCTCGACCAAGAAGAACACACACAACCCTTGTCAGACACGTACGTCCTTTCCTTCACACTCCACTCTCTGTGTACCCATCCAGGGAAAACAGCGCCGAACCACCCAAGTTGTCGAAATCGCAAATCAAAAAATTGCAAAAACACGCGCGCACAGAAAAGCGAAAACAGGCAAGGGCAGCCAAGGCCTCTTCGACCACAGAGAACTCGTCGAGGGGTACCCCTTCGCCTGAACAGTCCATCGAACAGTCCGTGGCCTCTTTGAACGAGGAGGTCGTCTCATCCGAGGCCGAGAATGTGCAACCTGAATCTGGCCCTGAGGACGACCGTGAGGATGTAGACCCTACCCCAGAACCCCCACGACCCTCTCTAGAACCGAAGAGCAACGTGTTTACCTCTGTGAAGCCTGACGGTACGTGGGCATCATTCCTTGGCGTCTCTGTCTGATGTCCAATCACAGGCTCGAGGCCTAAATCGGTCGAGGCACACTCAAAACCTGTCACAGAATTGCGGCGGGACCTCGCTCCTCCTCCAGCGCAAACGGATGTCGAGCGTGCTGTAAAGTCTAAGCAAGACGTTCAGGAAGCCGAACGCACGAAGAAACGCCAGAACCTGATTACGAGGACGTTGTGGACGTTCATCATGATCGGAGTGTTCATGGGTGAGGGTGGCTATCGTTCGACAAGCTAGGATGCTAACATCCATTCAGGTCTTCTACTCATGGGTCATGCATACATGATAATTCTTGTCATGCTATGCCAGACACTGGTTTACCGCGAGGTCACTGCTCTCTTTTCACTCAGGGACATGTCCCCCGAAGCTACAGAATTTACGGTCAAGGGGGGCAAGGACCCTTGGAGCAAACCTCTCAACTGGTACTTCTTCGCCGTGACCAACTACTTCCTGTACGGCGAAAGCATCATTTACTACTTCAAGGTTAGTTTTACTACTCTGCTTGTGACCTTGTACTGATGTTTTCTGGAAGCACGTCGTGTTTACGGATGGTCAAATGCTTCCTTTCGCTATGAACCACCGCATGATCAGCTTCACGCTCTACACCATAGGGTTTATGGGCTTCGTCCTTTCGCTCAAGAGGGGTTATCTCAAGCAGCAGTTTGGTCTCTTCTGCTGGGTTCACATGAGTTTGCTCTTGATCGTGGTGTCTAGGTGGGTACTTCGCCTTCGAGTGAGATATGGTCTGAGGCATCTTGTAGCCACTTCATTATCAACAACATTCTTGAGGGTCTGATCTGGTTCTTTGTTCCCGCTTCGCTGGTCATTTGCAACGACGTATTTGCTTACATCTGGGGTATCACTCTTGGCCGTACTCCGTTGATCAAGCTTTCACCGAAGAAAACGGTCGAGGGATTCGTCGGCGCGTTCTGGAGCACACTCATTTTCAGTGTGGTCTGGGGAACTTATTTCATGCGGTTCAACTATATGATCTGTCCTGTCCATGATCTCGGTGTCAGTGTATGGAGCAATGTTCAATGTGTTCCTAACCCCGTCTTTATCGCTAAAGAATGGGAGATCTGGGCGCCGTTGAGAGTCTTTTTGTCGCAACTTGTGCGTGCTACATCTCCATGCTTAGCTGTCTGTCTGTTGCTAACCGTTTCATTGTAGCTTGGGCGTTCCGTGACAGTCATTCCCTATGTCCCATATCAACTCCATCTACTTGTCTTTGCTATCTTTGCTTCCTTGGTTGCTCCGTTTGGAGGTTTCTTTGCTTCTGGGTTTAAACGCGCATTCGACATCAAGGACTTCGGTCACAGCATTCCTGGACATGGAGGCATGACGGATCGTATGGATTGCCAGTAAGCCGATGTCACCATGATGCACCTTCCGAGACTCACGTAGATGCTAGGTTCTTGATGGGAGTGTTCACCTACGTGTACTACAGCAGCTTGATTCGGGAGCACCACGTCACTGTAGGATCCATACTGCAAATGATAGTCAGCGGGCTGACGGTAGAGGAGCAACTGGAGTTGATGAGAGACCTGAAGAAGTATATGCTGGGAAGAGGGATCACATCCGTATAATTCTGGGACGCGCATAGTACAAGGAATTCAATGTTATTGTTACCCTCTCACTAATTATCTCCTGACTGTCGATATTTAATCGCATTCCTCACTCTCTTTAGCAATGAACGAGATGACGCGATTTCCCTCCCTTGTTTTTTTATCGAAAGGGAAACATACTCGTGGGCGGTACATGCATGTTCATAGCTCAATGTAGCGTGAAACAGGAGACATAAACAAGTAAATGCTCCTCATGACCGTGGCTTTTCCTAACAATCATCATGAGTCGATGAGTAGGTAGAACAAGTCGAAATAACGCACCTTCTTCTCCTTCCAGAGCGCGAGTAGACCAACGCCAGATACTTTCACGACCTTGAAACGTACACCGGGAATATCACCCTTGGCTTTACCACTACGACCGAAACCAGAGATGAGCACTTCATCGTTCTCGTCGACAAAGTTGAGGCAACCGTCATTCTAGTACATCAAAGGCGATCACACACACGGACGCAATGGACAACCAAAGGACCTACGGGTACGAAAGCCGTGACCTTTTTACCGTTCTTGATCAGCTGTACACGGACACATTTGCGGATGGCAGAATTGGGCTGCTTTGCCTCGACACCGACTTTCTCGAGAACGATGCCCTTTGCATGTGATGATCCTCCGGTGGGGGAGGTTTTGTAAACGTTACCAAGGGCACGCTTCTTGTATCCCTTGTCCGCCTATACAAACAGAATGTGAGATCGGACGTGCTGTGCATGGAGGGCATCGAGATATGTTACCCAGCGGTTTTCGCGACGGTCATTGCGGAGCTTGCGAGCGGCTTGAAGTCCACGGGGTTTGTTGGCTGGAGGGAAAGCAGGTCAGCGATGGGGGTTCATGCTGTCGGGTGGTCGACGTACAGCCCATTCTTGAAGTCGGTGATGTCGATGCAGAGGACCCTTTGCTCGACACCGCGGCCGGGTTACTCGGTGAATTCCGGTAACTGTTATAGTTTATCAGCCACTCGTATCCACGTGATTATGATGACAAATAAGCATTACATCACACTCAATTTCAAATCACGAACTGATCCCGGTCTTTCTCGCGCACTGTGGCAGTCGGGCCGCGGCTCGTGTGTGTTCGCCGATAACAACTCGAATATTTTTGTATCTCGAGCATACATTAACCAAGCCACGCCAATCGTCATGTGGTCGAGTTTCCCTTCAGACTGCTTTCAAGTGACTGCTCTCCAGCACATTCGACTTGGTCCAAGATGTCCACTATTCAGTACTTCCACCATGGTCGGTTCCGTGTCGCGGGTGGGGTTATCCCAGATGCTGTGACTGCGTATTGCACGTACGGAGATCCCAAGAATCCCTGCATAGTCTTCCCTACTTGTTACGGTGGAAAGCTGGACAGTGCGTAACTCCTTGTTATGCGCATATGAGCCACACAGAGACGCTTTGAATAAGACAACGGTCTTTTAGGTCAAGAGTATCTGGTTGGGGAAGACAAGGTACTGCAGATCAGAGTACCCCGTTTCCTTTACGTGCTTATCTGTGTGCTGCAGGTTTTGAACCCACAAAAGTATTACATCGTTACTTTTGCACTCTTCTCCAATGGTGAAGTGCGTTGTGAAAGTTCCTTGTTGTTCTCGTCTCTTTGCTGATGCTAGGTCGTGAAACCAGTCCTCTTCGCCTTCCAACACCGTGAGTTCTAAAACGTTCGATACGTTATGCATGCACTTAGTCCATCCAGCCGGCTCCATACAATGGGCCGTACTTCCCAGCCGTGTCTTATGAAGACAATATGTAAGTCTGATATCCAGTAGGTCATGAAACGATTCTAACTGCGCATAGTCGCGCGCAATACACTGTGTTGACCCAGAAGCTTGGGATCCAGAAGGTTTTCTGTGTCATTGGGTTTTCAATGGGTGGACAACAGGTCCGTTCCAACGGCAGTTGATTATCGCGATACTCATTTCTATCCTTGATAGGCGTACTTTTGGCCAGTTGTGTACCCTGATTTTGTGGAAAGGTTAATTCTTGTACTCTTCCGTGAAGACCACTGTCCTGACCCCTTCTACCCGGAAAGGTTCATTCCTATTTGCGGATCTGCACGGACGAGCCCTCACAATAAGGCGTATGTGTTGCAACCATCTACCATTCAGGCTTATTGTAACTAATTTTTGTTTAGTTTCCTCGAGGGTCCAAAGGCAGCCTTGGCAGCTTCCAAGGACTTTGAGGACGGGCACTACAAGACTACGCCCCAACATGGAATTCGAGCCTTTGGACGCGCGTATAGTGCATGGGCATACAGTCAAGATGTCAGTATCCTTTCCGTTTCCTCTGGCTTGTCTCGAGCACTAATTTTTCTAAAGTGGTTCCGCAAGAAGCTTTACTTGTACGACGGAAGGTACGTGACTTTTGCTATTGTCATCCTCGGCGCTAAGTTTCCTACAGCTATTCTGATCTGAACGCATTCCTGCGCGAGGATTGGGAGGCAGGATTCTTGAAAGGCTGGGATGCAAACGACCTGCTTACTCTGCTGCACACATGGCAAGTCGCAGACATTTCCGCGATCCGGGACAGCGGAGATCTTGAAAAGTGCCTCGGTGCAATCAAGGCCAGGGGGTTAATCATGCCTTGCAAGACGGACCTCTATTTCCCCGTGAGTGTTACAGTAATTGCATACATTTGTATATTTTATGCTGATATCACGTCAGCCGGAAGATAGTGAGAACGAGATACGGTTCTTGAAACACGCTAGGCTGCTTGTCATTCCCTCCATCTGGGGGCACATGGGTGATGCCTTCTTTTTTCTTTTTCTCTTTTCTTTCGATTGCTGAACGTGTGACCATTACAGCCGGAGGGGGTTCCAACTCCGAGGACGACCGTTTCCTTCAATCAGAAGTCAAGAAGTTCCTGGAGGAGCCTTAGAATCTATATCTACATGTAAATATGTCGAATGACATTCATTCGTGAGAGTCGGTGAAACCAGAATCAGGTACCGATTTATCTATCAAGCTACCATCATTCCTGAGTTATTTATTGTCTGGGTAAGTATTCAGAACCATCCATCGTGCAACGCGGGGCCCGAAGACCCGCCGTGTCCTACCCACGGATCTGAGTTGTAGATGATAAGGATATACCGTAACGCGCGGAGTATACTATGGGGGTGTGAGCGCTTGAGCGGTCGTAATCGGCAGATTGGTCACAGCAAGGGACTCTCAAGGGGATTGCTCGCCTCCGATCAATCTGCCGTTTTGCTGAGATCTACCGTCTTACTTTCGCCCCGTCGTTGAGGACACTCGCTGTGGTTACGAAAGTTCATATGGCGCAACACATCATCCAATACTATCATCACGGAAGGTTCAAGGTTGCGGGCGGTGTCCTGCCAGATGCTATCACGGCTTATCAAACATATGGAGACCCATCCAACCCATGCGTGGTGTACACAAATCACTACGGCGCGAAGCTTTCTCTGCCAGGAGGTATGTTCATCGGATCGGACACTGAGATAGGCTAAACATCTTCTCAACTTAGCTCGGGACGCCCTGGTCGGAAAGGGGAAGGTATGGCCAGTGCAATGTTACTAACAAGAACCTTTCTTCACCACATAGTAACAGGCCTTCGATCCGACGAAGTACTACGTAGTTGCATTTGGATTGTTTTGTGGCGGAGAGGTGATGTCTATCTCTACAAGCGTGCATCCCAGATCTAACGTTGATCCTTGTCTAAAAGTCATCTTCTCCATCCAACACGGTGAGCGAGTCCGTGGTTCATAATCTACGCGAAGCTGATACAAGCTGTCACAGCCTCTGCCCTACAACGGTCCATACTTCCCAGAGATCTCATACGAGGACAACATGTACGGCGATGTTTTGTTTATATTGTTTATCGCTCATGTGAGATTAACAGCCGAGCTCAATACGAAGTATTGACGAAGGCCCTTGGTGTGAAGAGAGTGTATTGTGTCGGGGGGCTTTCGATGGGCGGTCAGCAGGCGGGTCCATTAATATTGACATCAGCAATCGGATTTCCTGACCATTTTTGCGACAGGCTTACTATTGGGCAACGGTCTACCCTGAATTTGTAGACAAGATTGCAGTGGTCGTTTCTGCTGCCCGAACAAGTATGCATAACAGATGGTTGGTTCAAGCTTCACTGTTGCTCAAGGGGCTATTAATATTGGTTGGATCAGCACCTTGGAAGGTCCAAAGGCTGCTCTTAAGGCGTCCAAAGACTTTGAAGATGGCCACTACACGTCTCCCCCTTACCAAGGTATTCGAGCATTCGGACGCATTATGTTGGGATGGGTCTACAGCCAATCGGTGAGAATGCAAACGCGTTTCGCCGAGGAACCTCACTGATGATTCTCTAGTGGTTCAGGGATCACCGCTATTTGATGGATGGAAAGTGAGTGCGAAAACGTCAACTACGAAAAGGCTACTGTATTCATGCTTTCCGCTAGATACCCTGATCTCCAGTCTTTCGTGCGCGGAGAAGGGGAGTCACTTTGGATCGAACATTGGGATGCCAACGATTTGCTCTACCTTCTCAATACCTGGCAGACTGGTGATATCTCACAGGTTCGAGACAATGGTGACTA